>APFE030785336.1:4491-23151 GCA_000404065.3 Pinus taeda
TCTTTCTTATGACCATGTCATTCCTATTCTTTATCATCCATTACTATTCTTATTCATTCTCAACACCTCCCTTATTCCTTACACCAAGCATAGAATTCAACATATGGTAGCAACCACCTCAATTTGTTTTCTAGCATTGCATGAGGCCATGCTAATTCTTCAGAGAGGGGGAGGAATTGCTATGCATGATGGATGTTTTCTATTTTCTTTCTCATTTAAGGCATACAATTTCAGTGCAGAGATTGATTTCCATAATATTTTTAAAAACTATGAACTCAATTCTTGTGATCTCTGGAAAACACAGGCATATCATTAAAATGCACAAGCCTAGATAATTTCAAGTTAAATTGGTTCATAAAATTTCGGAAATCATGCACTCTCACCTATAGCCATTTTTTTTATATCTCATGATCCGTGCATCAAAACGATCTGATTTTTGGATCATAGAAGCATTAATATAGTTGAAATCTACTTGCACAATTTCAACAAAATCTGGTTTGTAGTTTTTGGGAAAATGGTTAATGAAGGTTGATGTCATTTATATCATATTTTGTTGCAACTTAATTATTATGACTTCATCAAGATTGCTAAAATTGAATTAATTGAGGAAGAATTCATTTGTTCTATCCATTTCATGAGCTGAGATGAACAAATTTTATTGCTTGGTTAACACATGGGTTTTGTCTTTGGGTTGCATGAGGACATGCAATATATTCAGTTTTTTGTTGCATGAGGACATGCAATATATTCGGTGTGGGGGTATGTTGGGCTATGAATACGACTACTTTGTAACACTTATTTCATCCATTTTTACTCTTCTCTATTATATCATTTAAATCCATTTTATAAATGATTTATGCTCTTATGGATGAATATTATTTATCTTCTTTTATTTCTAATAAATTGATAATTATGCATGATTTTATCCATGGTAGTTTTAATAAATTGGTTGTAACATTATTCACAATTTTTAGCCTCCGAGGTAATTTCCAGATTGAAGATTTGATCATTAAAAGTGCCAACTCAGAAATTCGCTGGAATAAGAAGTGACAGTTTTTTGATTGAGATTTTGAGCAAATGAAGACAAATCTGGAAAATCTGGAGCATGGGTTTTGTCCAGAACGGACCCAATTAACTTATTAGAAGAACGGTTTGCCCAAATGCGGCTTGTACTGAGAGAAACGCAGGGTTCTTTGAGCACGAATTTCTCAGATTTGTTGTTGCGGCCGTCGTCCAAATCTCAACTGCAAAGACCAAATTCACCTTGCTCTTGTTAAAAGTTGAATGGGAATATATTTTCTTGTTGATCAATTGGTTAGAATCAATCCAATTTTGTAATAGAAATCATGTTGTAATTATCTCTATTGTAACTGCTCTCTGATCTCTCTTTATTTAAATGAAAACGGAGATCAGAGAGGGGGATGGATAGATGGAGAATTGAGGATTCAGAATTGGAGATTCAAGAATGATGATGGATTATTCATGATAGTATAGAATAGGAGGAAAAGGAGATTGCTGCATTACCATTGTAATTCTCAAGCATTTGTTGTTGTAATGATTTCACAATTTGATTATTAATACATGATTTGGGAGTTGTTGTTCATTTTGTTCATCTAAAGTAACCCAGCAACATCCGTTGGCGGCTAAGGGCCCAGCCTCTGGTGGAGTATGCTGCTGCTGTTGTATATTATCTTTTTGTTTTATGCATGGTTTGTATTATCAGCTTGAATCGGTAATCTGGTGTGTTTTGTTATTTTATATTGCAGCTCTGTTATATTTCATATATCATTCTCTGCAACAAGAAAGTCTTAATGTGCATTCTGATCTTATAACGTATTTCTATTCCTTTAAAGTTGTTAATATAACTTTGTTGTTCTCTATAGAATGCTATCGTTGTTTAATCGCAGAGTAATCAAGCTGTAACCTTCTTACGTTGGTATTACTGTATTTGTCTATGGTTTATACTTCATACGATTTCTGTTCAATTGACATTGTTGTTCCATTATGAATTGTAATCGTTACCCTTTCTAACCAGGATTAATACTTGCGGTATCAGACTCAGATTACTGTTTTTCTTAATATCTCTGTATGTTGTGTGTATTATTTATTTCAGCACCGTAGGCTCTAAGTGTTGTTCTATATTTCATTTCTAATTAGTTCCCATTCTATTTCTGTGTGTTGTCTGATTTATTCTTAAAGTAGAGGTTGTTATCTGATTCCTGTAGAACACGATTGTTGCATTTATTCTTGTAGACTAAGGTGTTGTTTCTTATTGAATTCAGTTGTTGTTACATTTCCTAGTTGTTGTTCCATTTCCTGTTATTTGCATTATCTTTGCTTTGGTGTGAAGAACGATCTGAAATTGTAGTGGGCATTGGCATTTGCTGTCTAGTCCCTAGATTGATGATCTGTTCCTTGATTACTTTTGGTTACATCAGTTTCCAAAGGGATGAGTTATTTTTACTGGACCCTTGACTGATATATTGCTTATTTTTTCGAATGAATGATTTAGGCTTCAAGGTATTTTGATGTGAGTAAATCTCATTTTGAGCATTTGTTTACTCTTGTATTTTGAGCATTGTACTACATCTTTCATAACATTACTCTTGAGTAAATAGCCGCCTCAAACTGAGTACATTCTTGGAATAAAAAGTCGTCCCTGGGTTGAAAATTAATGTGAAGGTAATTAGGAGTTAAATAAACACCTTTTTATCGCTCCACAGGTGGCCGCCAACATCCACCTGGATCAGGGGTTTTCCCTAGTAGGGTTCCCCTAGAAATCACTGTGTTTGTGGTTTTCATGTCTATGCATGTTGTTCTAAATTGTGGTTTCCATTTCGCAGATCAATGGAGTATAATTGTGTCTCTTGTTTTTCATTTTCAAATCTTGAGCACTTGCAATTTCTATCAAAATTTCTACAATCTCCTGCATTCCTCAATTCTTCCAACCCTACATCTTGGCTGACATTTCTTCATCTAACTCCTAATCCTATGGCTCTATTTTGAATCTCAGTGTCTTGATCGCTCCTTGCTTTCTTATATGTGTTCTCTTTCCTAAAATTATTCTCAGCCTTCTCTGCCATTAACCCTTTGTTTTTCATCTATCCTCAGATATCCCCTGTCTTCTCTCTCTGTGTTTGTTCTTCTTCATGAGTATTCTTTTTAATCACCTCTCTCACTCGCTACAAACTTCCTCCATCTCTTAATCCCTAAGAAGTGTATTGTCACTCTAATACCACCTAATGAAGTCAATATCGCTGCTTTCGATCACTCATCCACACTTTTGCTTGATCTCCACTTGACTTAGCAGTTCTACAATTACACAGTCCTAACTAGACCTCTCTTGTTCCATTGATCTAACCCTACTAGGTTTCCCTATCGTAGACCTGACATATACTTGACTCTCGACTTCTTTCTAATGTAGCAAGCTCAATCCCCTCTATCCTTAAATGACTATTCTTGATCTCTTTTCTTAAGGTTTCGTTTAAAACCCCATTAAGATTTAACACCCCGAACTCGATCCACACACAATTACACTGTGAAGCCAATCCTCAAATGTCCATCTACGTATTAGTGACTAGGTGCTCATGGGTCAACCAAACTCTATATGTGTTCACCTCCACATTGTTGTCCCCAACACTTGGCCAAGGGCTTAACCCAGTATCATATAAACCATAGTCACTCGACTCCTCCATGGCCAAGCATTATGAGACCTTGAAAAATCAATGACCATGATCATCTAAAAAGATTGACGATGGAGATGGATTATGGGAAGCCTCCCCTTGTGACATCAATAGATATTAAATATCATAACTAGAAGATCAAAGTATTTGTCAAAAAAAATATTAGATATCATAACTAGAAGATCTAAATATTCATAAAAAAATGTTAAATATCATAACTGGAAGATCAAAAAAAATCTAAAATTTGAATTTTTTTTTTTTTATTAAAAATGAAAAATAACCATTATTGAATCTTTAATTGAACTTATCTAAAATTGAAAAAATATAAATATTCTCCCTATCTAAAATCAATTCCCACATTAATATAATTAAATTATTTAACTTTAAAAAATTACATCAAAATATCTAAATCCATATTTAAATAATTATACTTCAATAAATATAAATTTGTATATTCAAAATATAAATAAAATATTGTTATTAGAAAAAGTTTCTTTTATTCAAAACTACCTTTCATAAAATGTCCGTCAATGTGAAGAGATACATTTTTTTAACTTACCATTTCAAAGCATCTCAATGTCAAAGATTCGCTTTCACAAAAAAATGTCCTACAAAAGCCTTCGTTTCAAAACATCTTAATGTCATATTTCCCCTTTTATTAAAAATTCTCACAAATTCATAAAAATTATTTTTCAAAAAGTATCACAACAAATTAACACAATTGCGTGACTTCTCAAACTACTTTTAAGGCCTCTAACCACCCTTAGAGACTTTGACGAGAGAACCCACAAGGAACAAGAGACTTCACACCTACTATGAAGCGGCGTTAGTCATTATTTGTTACTTGTTAGGTTCCTCAACGTGGAATGTTTGTGGCCAGTGATTTATGCACTCTTAAATTTGAATGGACTAACAAAAATTTATACACCACCAAATAGATAATGTTCACCTACAAAAGAAGATGCCATGTAATCTTTTGTCAAAACATGTAAAGATGCAAAGCAATTTTTGTCAAACATATTTTGGAAAGTCACATATGCAACAAAATATTTAAACGAGTTTGACTTTAAATGCTTTTGAAGACTTCCTACTCAATAGAGGGAGCCAAATAATAGACAATAAAATCAGAGACTTCAGAGCCAAATAATCCACGTTCATACTCTACATTAAAATCATGAATATAAAAATCGTTAAATTGGAATAATTTTGGATTCAATGACATCTAAGTCCTGTGTGGGAACATTTCTCATTCAGCAGCAGGATGCGTAGACCGTGCCTGCGGCCAAGAAATTTACGCAGAGGTTCATGTTAAAGTCTATGTAATTATTGTTCCTGGATTTTTCATTACATTGAAGTTAAAGTTGACCTGGGTCTACGCACTGAATCAAATCTGTGACGACTTATTCCGATCCACTTTCCTTTTATATCATGGGGTGTGAAACTTGACATTGACGATGTCAGTTTCTTCTTTTCTTCTGATCCAAGGCTGCATGGAAGCAACCGATTATTTGTTTATTGCTTTGCATCATCCTTCTATATATATCACATGATCACCTCCTTTTCTCCAAGCACTCCTTGTGTTATCACATATCCAAAGCCTTAGATTTGCTTCAATGGCTTTGATCTTGTTATTCTTATGGTTTCTGGCTTTCTATGGCGATCTCCCACTTGGGCAATGTCAGTCCCGCCAATTTCCAAAATCAAATACCATCTTTGCTTCTTCAAGAATTAGTTATCTTTCCAAGAAAATAGTTGATCAGAAGCAACGGAATGATGTTAAAGCATTACTGGCGTTTAAGAGGAGGATCGTCAGTGACCCAGATGGTGTTCTGGCTGATTGGAATTCAACCACCAACAGCAATCCTTGTAACTGGAGAGGCGTTTCATGTGGCCATGGACCGACTTCAAGAGTGCAGAAGCTTAATCTCTCCGCGGCCAATCTTACAGGCGCTCTGGTTGGTGAGCTTGGGCAACTTAGGTATCTCATCCACCTTAACCTCTCTTCGAATAATTTCTCTGGCCCAATTCCTTCTCAGATCGGCAAATTGAGAAATTTGACAAGCCTGGATCTCAGCCAGAACCAGCTGCATGGCAACATACCGCTAGAGCTTCTAACTTCATTACACAAGTTGATTGTGATGAGGCTTGACGATAATATTCTTAATGGAAGCATTCCTTCCCAATTGGGTCAGCTGCGTGAACTTTTGCGTCTAAATTTATCAGCAAATTGGTTGTCTGAAATAATTCCTGTCGAATTAGGTCACCTGAAGAAGCTGAAAGTCCTTGATTTGTCTAAAAATAGGCTGTCGGGAACCATTCCTTCTGAATTGGGACAGTTGAGAATGCTGCGTCAGTTGGCTCTGTTTTCCAACAATCTGACTGGTAGAATACCTCCACAAATAGGCCATCTGACAAACCTGCAAGCCTTTCTAGCTTACAACAACCGTCTGAGTGAAAGCATACCTCCTCAGGTCGGTCAACTAAAACGTCTTAGGGATTTAAATCTGGGAAATAATAGCATTTCCCAAGAGTTGCCTGCTCAAATGGGGAGGCTTGTGAATCTTGATTTTTTGGATCTCAATCTTAACAGATTAGGAGGCACAATTCCTCCCTTTCTGGCCAACATGACCCACCTGACATACTTAGACTTGTCTAACAACCAGTTCTCTGGCCTCGTCCCGCCCTTTCTAGCAAATTGCTCGATGTTGAGATATCTAAAGCTAGACAACAATGTTGGTGTACATGCACTTAGACTAACTGTGGTAAGTGTACATGCATCTAGATTAGCTCAAGTTAGCTTTAATGCTTGCATGTACAAGCTTTAGTTAGCTTTAGTTATTGCATGCACAACTAAGCTTAACTTAGTTGCTTTTATGTATATATTCTAAACCAATATGGTAGAATCAATGGATTTTCATTCTTTTCTCATTGCTTGCTTCCTTCCTTCTCTTGCAAGCTTGTTTATTGTTTTGCAAATCTAGATCCTGGTTTCTCACAATTCTTACCATGGTTCAGACGCCCAGGGATTTGTATCAATTCAGCAGAGAATTTTATTTGCAGGTTCAGAAGATTGAGCAACAAAAAAAAGAATGGAAGTTCCAATTGGAGTTTCCACATCGCAATTTCTCACTCCATTAATCTATTTTCGAATGAACCAGATTCAACTTCATTCTTTCGATTAGAGGACTTATTCGAATAACATGAGAAACGGAAGTTGGACCAACATCGGCAATAGAGAAATAAGATATTTCAATCGCATGGACGAGGCCTTCGGCATCCTATGTTTATCTATTTCTCCGGAACTGCTATTTCATGTTGAATCATGTTCAACTCCAAATGAAGTATGGAAAATTTTGGAAAGATTGTTTGGAAAACAAGATGAAATATGGCAATCTTTTCTCGTTTCTCTTGGTCACACCAATGAAGAAAGGAGTGTAAAGTTTGACGAAGATATTTCGCATGCACCATTAGAGCTCAAACTAACACTCCAGGAAGTGTTCGTCCAGAAGTATTTCAAGAGCAGAAGTCTCGATTCCTGCGAGATCGGGTGAAGTACACGACTGTTTAGCAGTTGTCTTTACTTTTTTTTTATGCATTATATTTTTTGAGGGGGGTTTTCTTCCCACTGGGTTTTCCCTCTTTCCTCATTTTTATGCATTGTATATGGGTACCTAAAATGGCCATGTTGCCGGGACTCATTCATTTTGCATCACACTCACCTAAGTTATGCTTAAGGGGGGGTGTTGGTGTACATGCACTTAGACTAACTGTGGTAAGTGTACATGCATCTAGATTAGCTCAAGTTAGCTTTAATGCTTGCATGTACAAGCTTTAGTTAGCTTTAGTTATTGCATGCACAACTAAGCTTAACTTAGTTGCTTTTATGTATATATTCTAAACCAATATGGTAGAATCAATGGATTTTCATTCTTTTCTCATTGCTTGCTTCCTTCCTTCTCTTGCAAGCTTGTTTATTGTTTTGCAAATCTAGATCACTGTTTCTCAAAATCTTACAAACAACTCGTTGGTGGGAGAGGTTCCTACGGAAATAGGGCGGTTAGTGAACCTGCATAGCTTGTCTCTTTCCCGGAACAAGCTCACCCGAGTGCATCCTTCTCTAACGTTCAATAATCGTAGCAGTCTGGTTCTGATAAACTTGTGCTCCAATTACTTGAGTGGCGCACTACCAGAAAGCTGGGGACAGAACCGGAACCTGCGCGTCATAACAGTGGGCTATAATCAATTACAAGGAAATTTACCGGATTGGCTTTGGGATCTCAACAGCCTGCAACTTCTGGATTTCTCAAACAACAAATTCTCTGGTAAGATCCCCGCAAAGATTGGTCTTTTACAAGCTCTGAGGAAACACGGTGCAGCAGAGTCTCAGCCGGAAACGCTGTGGCAGGACAAACTCATATTGAATTTCAAGGGAGGGGAGCTCTTTTACACATATTTCTTTTCTACGCAGGCATTTTTGGATCTATCTGGAAATCAACTAAGTGGGCAGATTCCTTCTGAACTGGGATTGTTGAGCAGCCTTAGAAATTTGAACCTTTCCAGCAACACTCTCAGTGGCAATATCCCGGTTGCACTTGCTAATTTAACCCTGCTGGAATCGCTGGACTTATCTATAAATCATCTGGACGGCCAAATACCAACGGCGTTGACGGGTATAAGCGGCCTGGCGTTCCTGAATTTCTCATACAATAATCTCTCTGGTGTGATTCCAACAGGTAATGAACAAATAGATTGTGATCTATGTTAAACTATTTGAACTCTGTTTAATTGTATGCAGTGTTCCTAATTAAAATTGAGCTAAACGTTTGGATTTAGTCCAATCTCTTCACACTATTTTCTGAAATTACTCCACAGAACGATACTTTGGAGTGAAATATTGTAATATGTGAGTGCAGGTCGTCAGTTCAATACATTCGCTAATTCTTCGTATCTGGGCAATAAATTTCTCTGTGGTTTTCCACTTAACCAATCTTGCTACCTCAGCAGGCAGGCAAATCCCGGAGTAAGTAATACTGAAGACGATGATAACACAGCACGGGTGGCAATAATAGCGGCCGTAATTGCAGGAACATTGTTTATATCCGCAATCTTCTGGTATTACTGTTACTACAGATCGGCCTGTCCTTCATCTGCTCATGAAACACCCGAAATTCGCTCTTTTGAAGAGGGTTTAAAGTTAAAGTTATCAGATCTGTCAGATGCTACCAGTGGTTTCAGTGAAGCTGCCATCATTGGCACGGGTGCACTGAGCAAAGTATACAAAGGAATTCTAAGGAACGGTCAAGTGGTTGCTATCAAAATCCTTGAAATGGCCTACAACGAATCGCTGCGAAGTTTTGTGAAGGAATGCGAGATCCTGGGTAAGATTCGGCATCGGAACCTGGTGAAAATTCTGGGGGCGTTCTCAAATTCGAACACAAGGGCTCTAGTGCTCCAGTTTATGCCCAATGGAAGTCTGGAAAAGTATATTCATCACTCTCAAGTATGTCAACTCACATGGGAAGTCAGGTACAAAATTGCAACTGGTATTGCCCAAGCTATGGCTTATTT
The DNA here is from genome assembly GCA_000404065.3 of Pinus taeda. Taxonomy (NCBI): domain Eukaryota; kingdom Viridiplantae; phylum Streptophyta; class Pinopsida; order Pinales; family Pinaceae; genus Pinus; species Pinus taeda. The sequence goes on from APFE030785336.1 coordinate 13,743, forward strand.
GCACAGCGAAACAGGGATGGGAGAGATTGTTCACTGCGATCTGAAACCTGCCAATGTTCTTCTTGATGAAGACATGGAAGCCCACGTCTGTGATTTTGGGATTTCAAGAATAATTGAGACACAAATAAGCGGAGTCACACTATCTAACACCCTTAGAGGTTCCATTGGTTACATTGCACCCGGTGAGTCTTCTATTATTACTGTGAATTTATTGTTTTAGAGGCAATTATAGTCATATTTATGCTGCTTATTGTGGCGTGCGTGCTGTAGAATTTGGATGTGGCGAGAAAGTATCTGCAAAGGCAGACGTGTACAGCTACGGAGTGTTGCTATTGGAAATGGTAACAAGAAGATCACCAGCAGGCGGACTTCCGGAGGGATTTAATTCGCTTGCAGAATGGGTGGTATGTAGTTTGCAGAGTGATAAGCCCGCAGAGAAGATTGTGCAGGAAGTGATTGATCCATCCCTCTCAGATGAAATGGACGGAGAAGCAACTGAGGCAGCTGCGGATTTGATACTAGAACAGATTATAGGAGTGCTGAGGCTGGGAGTTGCGTGCTGCCGGAGCGATCCAAAGGAGAGGCCTCCCATGAGTGTAGTACTGGACAGGCTGACTAATATAAAGAAGACTAAGCATGCCAATGCCAATGCCAATACCAATCCCAATTCCAACACCTCTGCTCCGACGATGGGCTCAATACTTCGCTATATTGAAAAGTATGCTTTCTGCTCCTCGTATTTTTTTTCCCTACTCGAATTTATTTATATTTTAAAATTAATTTTATTTTCAAATTCTAATATTCCTCAAAATTTTATTGTAAAATTTTTTATCTTCATTTTTCCATATAAAAAGTTATTTTTATCTTTATTTTCTTATTTTCCTATTTTTTTCTCCCTCCGCAAATGATTCAACCTTTATAATATTTGAAACAACCAATTACTCTATATAATTTAATTTTCAAATTTTAAAATATTTCCAAAGTTTATAATCGATAATAATGCATCTCCATCTCCAAGTGTCTTTGGAGCAATATGTGTTTCAATTTGATTAGGTGAGTGACTGATACTTGCGGTTCACAAATGTTACAGCGACGACCAGGCACAAAGGACGGATACTAGTACATCATCTTTCTGAGGAATCGCTCGCTCTCCACAGTTTAGTAGACCCAGTCCGTTTCGATAATTAAAATGATGAAAATAAATGTAGGTTAGACGTGGTCATGTTTCATGAGGATCATAATCATGAAAACATGGGCCTGTCGCGGTTGGAATAGAACGAATAAGTGTGTTGGTGTATGTGTATTGCTTGAAACATCTGTTTATAATTTCCATGTAACAATTTTGAATATTTTGGTCTATTTGAAGACTAGGGATGGTTTAATTATATTTGTAATGCTTTTTGAATTTTAGACCAATTATTTTATAAGTAGGTGATTGGATATAATGACAATGTATCATGGATGTACTTGTTTCTCTTAATTTTCTAAACTAATACCATTTAAACTTATACATACATAATAGAAAAAGAAAATAATATAATATTTTTATATTATTTTTTAATAGTACAACTTATTGTGAATTTATTGGTTGTTATTTAAATTAAACTATTTATTTTTAAAAAATCTATTATTTATTATTTTTTATATTTAATTTGATAAAGACACTTTACATGATCACATAAAATGTGATTATTTATTTGAATACTTAATCCTTCATCAAATTTCACTAACATATATAAACCAATGATAATATATTTGAATACTTAATCCTTCATCAAATTTCACTAACATATATAAACCAATGATAATATTAATATTAATTTAAAATGAGGTTGTTATGTGAAAGTTATATTAATTTAAAATGAGGTTGTTGTGTGAAAATTATATTAATTTAAAATGAAGTTGTTGTGTGAAATGTTTAGACTATTATTTGAACTTAATTTTTCATAAAATTTTATTGACATATATAAACCAATGATAATATTAATTTAAAAAAATGAGGGAGGTTGTTAAGTGAAAGTTATATTGTTATATAAAATAGCTAATGGTTTTATATTTTTGTTTTTATTTAATTTAAATTTATTGATATAAAAAAAATTTTTTTAATAAAATTATTAATTTTTAATTATTTGGAATTATTATTATTTTGATACATAGGATTAGGTTAATACTCGTGAAATTATTTAAGGGGTTTATGATTTTTCCTTTTTTCTTGCTCCGTGTCGTAAATATGAGGGGATTTTGAATCTGGTTTTTCTCGAGTTTCAAAACAATTTTCACATATTTTAGATTACCAAATGATCAAATTACCAAATGAGCTGCCCCAAAAACTCTTAATTACATTTTTTTTAATTTATAAATGATTTTAGATCTGAAAAAATTATATTAAAAATGTGTTAGATTAAGCAACTTCAAATTTTAATTTTAATAATTTTTTATCAATTTAGAACAAATTACCAAATATATATTTATAAGAATAAAAATAAATAAATCACTTATATAATATTATTTTTACTTATTGTGATTGATTTGGATAATATTTATAAACTTAGCACTATCACAACTGATTAAATGTGTTTGATAAACTTAGAAACAACATTTACTTTATTTATTTTTAATGTAAACCATTAATAATTTATTTATTATTATTTAAATATTATTATTAATTTTACTATTTATAATATTAATATTATTAATTATTAAATATTAATAATTATTAATTAGTAAATAATTATTTCAATTTTGATATATTAATAAATAATAATAATAAATTATTTAGATACTTCATATTAATAATTAATATTAATATTAATAATATTAATATCAAAAATTAGTATTAATATTAATATTAATTAAACTCAAGGGATTAATATGAAATGCAAGGGAAATAATAAACCATGGTCATTTTAGGGTTTATATACCTTGGGTTTATAATATTGATCCCTTGGATTTAATGTTATTCACTTGCGTTTATAATCCCTTTGGTTTATAACATCAATCCCTTCGGTTTATTAATCTAAGGGTTCATATTCCTAGGGTATAATATTATTCAGAGGGTTTATAATATTAACCTTTGGACAATGGTTGATGATGGTTGACAATGGTTATCCACGATTCATTTTGATATTGAGACAATATTTGTCGTAATGTGATGTTGGACCATGGTTGATGGTTGACCATGATTACAAACCCAATGAATCTATATTAAACTCAAGGATTAATATTATCAACCCTATAAACAATATTCAACCTAGGAATATTAACCCTTGGATTAATAAACCCAAGGGATCGATATTATAAACCCAAGGGAATAATAAACCCATGGGATTAATACTAAAAACTCAAGAGATTATAAACTCATGGAATAATATTAAAACCAAGGGATCAATATTATAAACCCAAGGGACATAAACCCTAAGATAAATATTATAAAACTTAAAATAAACATGGTTGACCACAATTTACCATGGTTGATTTTTATATTGACACAATCTTTGTGACAATGTGACGTTGGACCATGATTGAACATGGTTTCCATGGTTGTCTCAATGTGACATTCGACCATGAGACAACATTTACCACAATATGGCCATGGTTTATTTTCATGTTAGAGAATCTCTTTCACAATGCGATGTTGGACTATGGTTGACAATAAACCCAAGGGATTAATGTTATAAACTGAAGAGAATAATAAACTCAAGGATTAATACTAAAAACTCCAAGGGATTATAAACCCAAGGGAACATTATTAAACCTAAGGGATTAATATTCTAAACCCAAGGTATATAAACCCTAAGATAAATATTATAAACCTAAAAATAAACATGGTTGACCACGGTTGACCATGGTTGATTTTCATATCAACCGAATCTTTGTCACAATGTGACATTAAACCATGGTTGACCATGATTGACCATGGTTGACGATAGTTGACAATGGAAATCCATGGTTCATTTTCATATTGAGACAATCTTTGTCATAATGTGACGTTGAACCATGGCTGACCATGATTATAAACCCAAGGGATTTATAATAAACCCTAGGATTAATATTATAAACCCTATGAATAATATTATACCCTAGGAATATGAACCCTAAGATTAAAAAACTGAAGGGATCGATATTATAAGCCCAAGGGATTAATACTTAAAACCCAAAAGATTATAAAACCAAGGAAGTAATATTAAACCCAAGGATTTAATATTATAAATCCAAGGTGTATAAGCCTTAAGAGAAACATGGTTGAACATGGTTTACCATGGTTGATTTTCATATTAACACAATCCTTGTAACAATGTGATGTTGGACCATTGTTGACCACAGTTGCCCATGGTTGTCATAATGTGATGTTGGGTCATTGTTGACAATGATTGATTTTCATATTGAGACAATATTTGTTAAAGTGCAACATTAAACCATAGTTGACCATGGTTGACCATATTTGCTTTCCATATTGAGACAATATTTGTCACAATGTGACATTGGACCATGGTTGACCATGATTGGCCATGACTAATGATTGTTGACAATAGTTGATCATGGTTAATTTTCATATTGAGACAATCTTTGCCACAATGTAACGTTGGGTGATGGTTGACCATGATTATAAACCCAAGGGATCAATATTATAAACCTAAGGGAATAATAAACCCATGAGAATACTATTAAACCCAAGGGGTTAATATTATAAAGTCAAGGTATATAAACCCTAATATAGATATTGATGATAATGATGATGATGATGGTTAATGTTCACTGAGACCAAACATTGATCTATCGAACCTAAAGAAACAAACTATTTATTTTGATTTAAGATTTTATTTCTATGCTCAAAAAGCTTGGAGAGAAGCCTCTCGAGCTCACTATAATTTTCACATTGTAAAAGGCTAGGAAGGTCAGTATTATAACAAAGATTGTGAAACTGAGATCTAATGTGGTTGTATGCGGGGCACTCTAAGAGGAAGTGGTTTTCATCCTCGATGTTCTTATTCTCACATTTATGACAGATCCTTTCCATCCATGGTGTTTTAGGAATTGCCCAACGACCTGTTTCACTATGGAGCTCATGAGAATTTGTTCTAATCTTTGCTATATTAATTTTCCTCTTTGAGCTAGTTAAAATAGAGAGATACTTTTGATCTTCTAGGGTGGGGTTGACGACCTTCTTATAATAACTTAATCTTCTTTTAGCCGCTAAATATTTCTCACACCACATTTTTCTTTGAACTTAGAAGTAACAATATCTTTAATGTTATTAATGTTTTGCAATGCATCATTCTCCTTGATCTCCCAATAGTTTAACCAGGCCTTTGTGTCTTTATTCCACCCCCGATTGAGCCTTAGGTGGTTTTGGCTGGAATTTAAAGCTAGCTTAGGAAGTCCATGATTATCTATGTTATTGAGTTTGTGCTTGTACAGTAGAAACCTAATCATAGCTAGGCTCTCAATAGGGGAAAGACTTGCTTCTATAAGGAGAATATGATAGGGTGTATTACTTTTAATTTTCAGGTCATAAGTTATAAAACACTTCTGGATTTGCTCGAACGTTAGACCATTGTACAATCTTTATCACAATGTGACCATGGTTGAAAATGCTTGAACGTGGTTGACCATGAATGAATTTCATATTGATACAATCTTTCTCACAATGCAACATTGGACCAATGTTGACCATAATTGACCATGGCCAACTATGATTGGTTTTCATATTGAGACAATATTTGTCACAATGTGACGTTGGACATTGGTTGACCATGATTGACCATTGTTTATAATGGTTGACAATGGATGCCTATGGTTCATTTTCATGTTGAGACAATCTTTGTCATAATGTGACAACCATGGTCAATGATGGTCTAACGTCACATTGTTACAAAGATTGTGTCAATATGAAAATCATCCATGGTAAACCATGGTCAACCATGCTTATCTTAAGGTTTAAAATATTTATCTTAAGGTTTATACACCTTGGGTTTATAATATTAATTCCCTTGGTTTAATATTATTCCCTTGGGTTTATGATCCCTTGTGTTTTTAGTATTAATGTCTTGGGTTCATTACTCCCTTAGGTTGATAATATCGATCCCTTGGGTTTTTTAATCTAACGGTTCATATTCCTAAGGTACAATATTATTCAAAGGGTTTACAATAGAACAAATGTAAGCTTGGCAGGACTACATCTTCAATATGTCCAACATGTCACCTTGATCGAGGTGGGGAATTGAACTCGTGACTTCACATCAACGAGTGCCTTAACAGACTAGTTGATCACGAACTATTAAGGCCCCGTGGACCAAAAGGTTTATAATATTAATCCCTTAAGTTTAATAATTGTCGTATTGTTGTATTGATTGTTGAATATGAGAAATAGTTATATATAGATATATATCTATATAAATAACATTAAAATATTAATGAAATAGTCCAATAAAAAGGAATAAGTTATTTTTCAATTAATTATTTTTTAATGAGATTAAATTAATAATCAAAGTTGTATTTTTTTTTTTAATTTGAATCGATTCATTTAGGTTTTTCTAAAATTATATTTCTGAATTTTAAAATTTTAAATTAAATAAATTGAATTTTAAAATAACATATATGTAGGAACAATTAAAGGTAAATATAAATATATAAAGCTTAATAAATATTATTTTTTGTATTTTTAAAATTAAAGTTGTTTGTTTTTTTAATATTATATTTCAAAAAATATTTACACATGGAAGAGATGTATTAAAAAGAGAAATTAGTTTTATAATTATGTGTAAAAATATGTCTTAATGATAGATCAACTTTTAGACTTAAAGGAATGACAATAAACCCAAGAGATTAATACCATAAACTCAAGGGATTAACATTAAAAACTCAAGGAATTACCATTATAAACCATGGTTAACTATGATTGACCATGGTTAACCATGATTGACCATGATTGATCATGGTACACCTTAGTTGACGACGATGGATCATGGTAGACCATGGTTGATCATGATTCACCTTGGTTGACCATGGTTGATTTTCATATTGAGACAATATTTGTCAAAATGTGACATTGAATCATGGTTGGTCGTGGTTGACCATGATTGACCATAATATTAAGAATAATATTAACATAATATTATAAACCTAATATTATTTTAAACCTTAGGATTAATATTATTAAACCTAGCCATCCATTGTAAGTCGTTATGCTTGACCATATGCATCCACTATGATTCACTATAGGTCACTTATAGATACTATGATTCTCGAGGGGCTTATAAAAAATACATATCATATCCCATGCTAGGATTAGGGGTTTATAAAATTCCTTGTTCTTTTGGTAAATCTTACATTGGTCAAATGGGTCGTCCTTTCAAAGCCCGTCTCAAGGAGCACATAGCTAACACCAACCATAACCGTCTTTCAAAGTCTATCATCATAGAACACTCATATAATTTCAGGCACTTAATTTGTTTCAATCAATCAAAAATCATAGTCTCTGCATCATTCTACAACTCTCATATTATTTGAGAAGCCCTCAAAATTGAGAAGAACCTTAATCACTTTAATAGGGAGGATGGTTACAGGCTCAACCAATCCTCGAAATGCATCATCCATCATCTCACCCTATGACTCTTGACTACTGTCCCCCCTTCTGAGTGCCTCTTATTACCTTCCTTCCCCTTTTTTGATCATTTCCTTTCTTTTATCTATTAATTTTTGGTAATCTTACACAATTCTTATTTATTAAATTCATCTAACTAATACCAATAAATATATATATTCTTCATCGTCAAAGTTTATATTAATCCCTAGATCTTTTTAATCCTTTAATATAAAATTTTATTATATTTTATATTTAATTTTTGCTTCATTGCAATTTTAGATTTTTTGGTTTGTTTATTGTTTGAATTGATTTCCATATTCCATCTTATTTTGTGTTGATTTGAAATCGATGTTTCAAGCCTTGACTGAGGTTCATCATTCAGGAAATAAAATATATGGAAATGGATCAACCTTGGTATCATAAATAGGGGAATTGTATTAAAAGTTTTTTTTTTAACACCGACAATGAAATTAATTAAGAAAGGTTTTATTTTGAATATTATGTAATTTGAATTGATATGTTTTGATAAATTAAAATAATGTTAGTAAATTATTAGAATTTTTTAAAAAGTTATAAATTGTTTGTATCTTAATATAATTAAAAATAATAATTTATTTATTGTTGAAAATGATTAGTGAATTCTTTTTATACGTGAATAATTAATTTATTGTAATACACTCAAATTAATTAATATATTAAAATATTAGTATGAGGGATTAGAGTTAAATAATGGAAGGAAAAATAAGCAAAGAAATAATGAGGAAAGGAAATTAAGTTAAGGTGTTCCAAATGTTCTAGATTTGGATATCAATGTAGGGATCCGATTTTTGTCTATGCTCCATCTCATCCCTGTGTTGGTTTTTAGGATTTTTTTTTTCGATGGCTTCTCTAAATTTTTTGTGGAAATAGTGGTCTATTTCGACAAGGATGCAAGTTTCCTTAATGCATATGTGATATTTAGTGTTATTGGAATGTTCTACAAGTGCATAGTTTATTAATGCATTGTCTTTTATGTCAGCACAATGTTCAATGATGCAAGTGTTGATGGATTGGCCAGTCTCCCCAACATATGGAATTCCATAAGAACAAGGAATCAGATACACTCTTTTTCAACATTTGCGGTCAATCGGATCTTTGAGAGAATTGAGGCGACTGTGGATGGTATTTATAGGTTTGAAGGTGGTCATGATTTTATGTCTTTTTAGGATGTGAGAAATTTTGTCCATGGTCCCTAGAATATTCAGAATATTTACCTTGCCAATGAAGTTAACCAAATTATTATTTTTATTTTTAGGACAAGTTTCTATGTTAGCTTTATTCAGATCTTTGATGTCTTGATTTTTTTTATATCCATTTTTTAAAAGTACATTTATTAGATGAGATTTTTCTTTATCTAAGTGATATTTATCAGAGATTCGAATAACTCTTATTGCAAGAGTGTTTAGAATCCCTAATTTTTGGTTTGGATGGTGGTGAGAAGTAGCATGGAGATATTGCTCTAAATGGGTATTTTTTGTTAAACTTAGTGAGATATGGAGCCATCAGAATTTCAGGTGATGAGGATGTCAAGGGAAGGACTGTTTTCATTAACTTCTACTTCCACGGTGAATTTAATGGATCGGGAAAGACTATTTAAATGTTGTTTAAAAGTTTCTAAACCTTCGTGGCCCTGCGGCCATATGATGAAGGTGTACTTTCAAGGGCTTTAATTCTTCACCTCTTTATTTTTCTAGCTATATTTTTAAACATTAACTATAAAATAAAAAAATTCTTGTCGGTTTATTAATCCCCCTTAATCTTAATAATCACTAATTCATTTAAAAG
>APFE030785340.1:0-11975 GCA_000404065.3 Pinus taeda
TTCCATTGTTTCCACTTGACCTATTAGTTTCTCTTTAGGATCCCCTCCAAGTTTGAGCGGTAATAGTTCACACGAAGAGATTTAACAAATTGTACTTTGAAATTTTCTTTTCTGTGAGACTCAACTTTTGGAATTTTTAAATGTATTCTGTAATTGGAAATTTTTGCCAAAGATTTACGAATGACCAAAGAATGTATTGCTCTTAATATTCCTATAATGTGCTATAAATTCCTTTGTAAAAATAGACCAAGATACAATAGATTCTTTTTTCCTTTCATAAATCCATTGATACCATACAAATTGATTTTATTCTAAATACATGGTTGCCATGATTTACCTTTTGTAAGGTTGTCACTTGCTATAGATCAAAGTACTATTACATCTAAAATATCCAGGTTATAGGAAACTCCCTCATTTTGATATTTGGAACACAATAATTCCTTATTGTTGACATGAAGACCAAATGATGTGGATCTTGCATTGAAAAGTCATGACTATGGTTATGCGATTCAATATTTGTGCTCTCAAATTGTGATAACATATCACATGTGATTGAGTCTCAAAACCATGTTTCTCCTTGTTTTCACGATTTCCTTGGATCTCCATATCCCTTTTAGGAAGATTTTGTAATATCATGGTTTGTATATTTTTTATTTCTTCCTTATTTTCAGTCATGGATTTTTGTATTTCTTTATTGACATTTGCATTTCTTCCTTATTTTCAGTCTTGTAATTTTGTATTTCTTCTTTGTTTTCCTTCATCCTTTCTTCCATATGTGATAATTGATTTTCCAATTTGGATACCTGATATCAAACATATTTTATTTCTTCATGAGTCATGGATGATATTTTTTTAGGTTTAAGTGGTGAAATAATTCTCGCAACACTCTTAGGAAACATGTGAGTAAGTAATAATGCTCCTTTTTTTTAATTGCAAAATTTGAATCACAAAAAATAGATCATTTCATTCAAAAGCTATGTGAATTGTAAGACGTTACATACCTTTCAAAACCGTAACTTGTAGATTATCTAGATGGTTGACCTTTTTCATGATGTATCACTGAAATTTGAGCCCTTTCGAATATGAAATTTCATTTTACACTACTCTGATATGTCTTCCCTATAATTCCACAGGTCTAACCAAAATTTGATGTGCCAAGTGAAAGATATGGTAACTTTTCCAAAACTTGATGATTTTTTACCTCGTAAGAGTGAAATTGTAAAGCATGACACATGTCTAATATTTGAAATCTAATTCTAAATTTTTTACTTAATGTAATTCGATATGTCTCCTCATATCTCTAAATATTCCACAGTTTGAAGTGTCCCCCAAAAAAGGTTATAACACAACTTCCAATATCACTCATTTGAAATGGATTTTGGGAACATTCACAAACCCTAACTTCCACAAAGTATATCTATGAAGTTATAATGAACCAAAATATACAATTTTTACATGTACCATGCGATGCTTTCTCATTCTTTTCACAATTTCATAGTTTTAAGCTTCCCATACAAAAAAATAAAATTATAATTAAAATTCCTAGATCACTCATTTGAAACTGATTTCATGACTATTCAAAATCCCTAACTTCCACAAGGTATGTGTCCGCAATCACAACGAAAAATAATTTGAAATTTTACTAGACTTAATGTGATATGTTTTATCAATCTTTCTAAACTTTCATGGTCTAAAGTTTCCCAAGAAAAACATAACAAACCATCCAAGATCACTCATTTGAAATTGATTTTGGGACCATTAAAAAAACCTCACTTCCTTGGGTCATATCTCTGAAATTGTAGTGAAACAAAATCTATGATTTTTACCATGTGTTCCCTATGATATCTTCTCAATATGCCCAAAATTTCACAGTCTAAACTTCCTAAAAAACAGTTTGTGGCAAAAAATCCAAGTTGACTTGTTTTAAGTAACAAAACCCTAGGTCTATATGTTTCTAATACCAAATGTTATGAACCATGTGCTTTAAAAATGACATGAACCAATAATTATGGTTCACTTTTAGGGGTAGATGTTCTATTACAATTAATACAATGTATACGACAAGATTTGATGATCCTAATATTAGGTCTCCTTAGTGTTCATGTATAAGAGAAAAAAAGGTACAATTATAATGAAATGATACAATGAAACGTTCTAATTGAGGGGTTGTCGCAACCCCCTGCCACCCCACCTTGATGGGCCTGATGCAACCCATCCTACCCCAACCGCAAAACCCAACGAGCCTTTGGGGGTGGAGGCCTGATTCTAAGAATCGACCCTCGCCCTTGGTGGGCTAGGCTGCGGGGGTGGGTGCTATTGATGGGCACGACTGGGCTCACCACGTCCACTGCAAACGTAGTGACCTTCTGCCTGCCATGGGGCTATCAGATAAGCCTGGATCATCTAAATTTTTAATTTCTAAAAAAAATCTAAAATTCATTAATAAAAAATTAAATAATATTTTATTGTAATATGTTTTTGGTCTGGTATTTTACACGAAAATAACATCCCAACTGACACATAACTAGTAAATCTATTGAATTTTAAAACTTGCACACAACAAAAGGGGAACTAACCTTTCAAATGCGATAATATTCAGTTGAATATGTTGTTGATAATAATGTAGCTATTCCACAAAATCGCTCCAAGTCTTTTAACGAACCTCGAAAAGCCTTGCTGTGATAAGAGAAATAGTGATAATGAAATTTATGATATAACAGAAATTATGGAATTATTTTACCGCACGGTGAATATGAGATTAATTTGTTTTTATAAAAACTTTAACATGTAAATCTTGTTATGGTGATATAGTAAATTATGATAAAGCGAACATTACGAAATTGTTTTACCGCATGGTGAATGTGGTAATTTTTTTTTTTTTTTTGTTATACATATAAAAACTTGACATATAAATCGTGTTATGGCGATATAACAATTTATTTTAAATGTGTGATAGAAGATATAATAAAAATTAAAAGAAACGTTCAATTGTCTAGTAAATGCTATATAGTTTAAGTAAAAAAATAATTTAGGTAAAATATTTAGCTTACAATTTTAATTTAAATATTAGTTTAAAAGATTAAGTTGATTTGTAAATTTTAGTTAAATTTTTTCAATAAATTGTAGAAGAAAAATATGGAGGAAAATACATGAAACAAAATTTTTGGAGGGAAACGTTTCGGCGAAATTTTTTAGAGGGAAACTTTGGAGGGAATTTTTCATTCTTTAAGTTATATATTATCATTCTGAGAGAGTGCATTTTTATGACTCAACCTCTTTTGTTTGAAAGGCATGGATTCTTCTGATAGTCAAGTTTTTGCTTTGTGAATCATCAACATCTTCGTCGCGTAACAACTCTATTCATATTGATGAATATAACGGAAATTCTTCCACTATGAATAGAGAGTCAAATCCTCCACTTAGTCCTAATCCTAAGGACTACGAAAAAATCACCGATGAAGAGAAGGATTAATAATTTCAAATACATAAAGTCACGGTTTCCACTTAGTCCTAATCCTATGGACTATGAGAGCAGCAGTGATGAAGAGCATGATGAATATTTTCAAATAAATAAAGAGTTGCGATTTCCACTTAGTCCTAATCCTATGGACGATGAGAGTAGCACTAATGAAGAGCACGATGATGAATTTCAAATGAATAGAGATTCACGACGTCCACTTAGTCCTAATCCTCTGGACTATGAGAACAACAGTGATGAAGAGCATGATGAAGAATTTCAAATGAATAGAGAGTCACAATGTCCACTTAGTCCTAATCCTATGGACTATGATAGTAGCAGTGATGAAGAACATGATGAAGAATTTCAAATAAATAAAGAGTCGTGGTTTCGACTTAGTCCTAATCCTACAGACTATGAGATCAACAATGATGAAGAATTTCAAATGAATAGAGGGTCACAGTTTCCACTTAGGCCTAATCCTATGGACTATGAAAGCAGCAGTGATGAAGGCCAGGATGAATAATTTCCAATAAATAGAGAGTCACATTTTCCACCTAGCCCTAATCCTAAGAACTATGAGAGGAGTAGTGACGAAGGGAAGGATGAAGCACTTAGTCCTAATCCTAAGGACTCTGAAAGTAGCAGTAAGGAAGGGTAGGATGAAGCACTTAGTCCTAATACTAAGGACTATGAGAGTAGCAGTGAGGAAGGGTAGGATGAAGAATATCCAGTAAGTAAAGAGTCACATTTTCCATGTAGTCCTAATCCTATGGACTATGAGAGCAACACTAACAATGCACACGATGAATAATATCCAATAAACATCGAGTCAAATTTTCCATTTAGTCCTAATTCTAAGGACTATGGGGGTAGCACTGAAGAAGGGAAAGATGAAGAATATCCTCCAAGTCAGTATTTCAAAATCGCAGATGATCATAGTGAGGATAATATTCCTCATAATGATGATGAAAATGCTTATACAAATGATGGTCCAATGATGGAGATGTTGCAAACAAATATTGTATCGAGGAGTAGGAGCATACCTTTTCGTATCAATCTAATATGTTCTAGTAGAGCAGAATATCTGACGAGAAGAAGTTCTATCAGTGCTCTCATTTCAAGTGAATGCTGTCAAAAAGGTTGCTTGAAACATATGGATTCCAAGTTTGCATTGGAGAAAAGGAAGAGATATTTGTTAATGAATAAAAGAATGCAAAATTCATATTTAGTGGGGTGCATGCAATCTACATTTTCAGATTATGATTATCATATTGGGTCTTTATTTATTTGTAGAAAGGCTTTCAAAACGTTTCATTCAATGGGTAATTTTCATCTGTCAAGAATCCAAGAAAATCTGGAAAATGATCCCACATTTTATTCAGAAATACGTCATAAATGATAGTTTGGGCCATTACCAAATACTGCAATGTCATGGATGAAATAATTCTTTTCAAAGCATGGAGAGTCTATGCCAAATAGAGAGACATACATATTCTAGATAATTTCTCAACACAAGAAATCTACAAATTATACAAATGGTCAATTTATTACATATCAATGTTTTGTGAAGACATGGAAGAAAGAATTCAACAATGTTTGTATTCCTAAGAAGACAAGGATGGGGATTTGCAGTACCTGTGCTTATCTTAAATAAAAAAGGGATAAATGTGAAGGTGCAGAAAGAGGTAAGCATTCATAACATTAATTTTTAAAATTCTATAGTCATCAACTGTAAAAACATATTTATTAATGACTTTCTTTTATGTTGTGTAGATTCCATTGTCAAAGTGCTTCAAGAGCATCGCGGACAACAGACAAGTGAAAGAAAAAAGTTGTACAAGCATCAAAAGAAGTGTTATGATAATCCAAATAAATATTTGGGTTTGATAATTGATGGTATAGACCAAAAGACAACACTTCTACCACATTTTGTTCGCACACCCAAAAATTTACAGGAGGAAAATTTTATTCAATATCACTTGGTCGGTTGTATGGTCTTCAATGGGAAAATGTTGCCAAGGGTATACTTCACAGCTCCAAATATTCATAATGATGCAAATCTGACAATAACCATAATTTGTGATATGCTTTCTCATTGTTCTGGTAATCTTCCTGAAGTTTTGTATCTGCAAATGGACAACACTTGTTGTGAAAACAAAAAAAAAATTATTTTTGGATATCTAAACATGCTTGTTGAATTGAGAATTTTTCAGAAGGTAAAGGTTGGTTTCCTTCTTGTTGGGCACACTCATGACCATATTGATCAGATGTTCAATCATTTTAAAGTCACATTGAGGAGGAAGGAAGATGTGATCTTGCCATGATTAATTGAATGTATTAAGAAATCATACATGCCAAAGCCTATTTTTGATGTGTTCGAAGAAACTATTAACATGCGAAGGTTTATTCTGGGATCACATGGTGAGGAGAAATGCATTGAACAATTTAATGACATTAGCTTCCAACATCAATTTCATATTAAAAAATTGATGGGAAAACACTAATATGGGGCAAGAAGTATTCAACTCTTGCAGAATGGGTACCATCATTAGGTTTTGTCTTTTTGAAGTTCATTCCAGATCATCCAATATTTGCGTCAAATACATTGTTATTACAATCAGTATCTGAAGTTCGTAATGCACGTAGGAAGAATAGAGATATAAATTATTCTGATTGCCTGGAAGAAATTAAAAAATGTATTATATATACATATGAGTACTTTGATATTGTTGATTCAGTTCGGTGGGAGTCTTTTTTCAATAATGAAAGTGATATCATGTCAAGAACAACAAATGAAGATATACCTTTGAAAATATCATTTATTTGGCCACAAAATGTGTCAAATGAACATGAGGAAAGAAACATTGTTGAACAACAACAATCTCAAGGTATTATTAATTCTTCACAGGTAGAGCAGACATAAATGTATATTGGTTCTAGAAGATCACATGCACAACGTGAAGCCATGGAAGAGCTTTACAGGGGTTTAGTATAGGATATTAAGGAGGGTTGCATGATCACAGTGCTAGTAGATGGAGATCCCAATGGCTATCCATTATGGGTAAGGTTATAAAGGTCATTACAGAAAATGAAGATGTTGCAACTGTTGAAGTACATTGGTATGCCACAAATACAAACCCATTCAATGGTGTGTACAGACCGAAGATGGTAGTTGATAAAAAAATTGGTGGAAAGAGAAAAATAAAGGGTACAAATATAAATCGTCACCGCACAGACCTCCTAAAATTGGAGGATGTTGACATACTTGTTTATGACTTCAATTTAACAAAGAGAGGAACTCTTTGCTTCAAGACAATAGAGATTCTAAAGAGGTTGTTACCAGGAGAAACAACGTTGAGATGGGAGTTTGTTGAAACTAGTCGTAGATACAAAAGTATTTTGAAACCTGAAATGGTGGGCATGCATGTGGACTTAGATGGGGCACTAGTTGATGAAAGAGAAGAATATGGAACATCTTCATCTGCATTTAGTCATTCATCTGAAGATGTGAATTCTGCTGGTGTGCAAGAAAATATGAGTGATTTTGAATAATTGTCAAAGAAATTTTATATAACTAATGTTTGCATCATATCTTGAAATAAAAATTTTGATTTCCATATGGTGTTAAATGAAGTTACGAATCATTTTTATGTTTGTTGGTTTATATGTTTTAATTATGACGTTTTTTATTGTTTAGAATATCTACAATGCAACAATACTTAGAGATATAATTTATGTTTCATTCAATCTACAAGTATTGACATTTTGATTAATTTTGTCATGTAATTTGTTCATAATGTCATGGTTTAAATGTGTTGAAAACTTAGAGTTTTTTAATTCTATGGTTGAAAATTTTCCAATAAATATATTTTTTAGCAATCTTTAGTGTCAAGTTATTATATGTTTAACAACATGGATAAAAACTAATGGAATTTTATTGTGTTTCAGATCCCATTATTTTATCTTTATTGTCATTACTAAAAAATGTTGAAATTATACCTGGGAAAGAAAAATGTTATTCTACCAAAAACATTAGTGTGTTTTTTTCCTAAAAAACAATTGTTTTTTGCACAAAAAAATTGGTTTTACTGCAATTTTTTACATATGTTGAAAATTAACTCTAAAAAAACCATCGTTCCAATATACACGCTTTTCATTTTTAGCACTGTTTTTCATGTTTTTTTGGGGTTTTTCAGCTAGAGTTCCCATTTTGAGTTTATATTTCTTGTTTTAAAGTTTACATTGTTAGAAGGTACCCAAGCAAAGTTGACTATGAAAATTAAAGCATGAATATGAGTAAATAACTTCAAAACATAGAATAACACAATATTAAGCAACTAATTATCACTTTGTGCCCATAGGTTTAGAAAATTATTTCTAGAAACAAAAATACGAATGCAAATTTTAAACATGAGATTGTCTATGGTGTAAATGGTGTGCTTACGATAATCCTAATAGGCTCAAACATATGCATAGGAAATTTTCACAACATATGCAACATAGGAATTGACATTATTTAGAAAATTCTTGGCCAAAGGTGGCTTATCATCTTTAAAATGTATATCATAGGTACATGACAGCTCCTAGAGTGTAAGAACCCTCGTCAAAAATTCATGTAAAAAAATATAAGACCAAGGTCATGGGACACATATTCCAAGCTGAATGGTGGGAAAAACATCCTAGTGGGTGTTCATTTGTTTTATTATGGTTAAAGGAAATTGACAAAGACAATGGCAAAGGCTTTGGAAAGGCAAGAGACATTTATGAAAATAAATGAAATTAGGAGAAAAGGAAGGTGAAAAGTCACAGGTTGCACGTGTGGAGGAAAATGAAGGAAAATAATGGAAATGAAGAAATTAGAGGCCTCATTAATAAAAAGGATTCTGAGGGTCAGTTGGTAAACTTTTTCCGATTAAGTTTTGGAGCCCTTTCTTTCTATACTCTCTATCACTCTCACTCTTGGACACTTAGAGCATTCTAGCATTGGATCAAAAAAAGCAAAGGAAGGACAAAGAAGGCAAAGGGAAGCAAAGGTCAAGCAAGGAAGAGCAAGAGCAAGCATCTACATCGGGATTACTTGGAGGTATTGATTTGCATGTGTGATTTCCTTTCTAGATGTGGCATCCATGGTACATGCATGTGTCTTTTTGGTTCCCTAGTTGTCATTGGCATGGGTTTTTCTAGGTGTGACAATGTTCT
Organism: Pinus taeda; assembly: GCA_000404065.3. Classification (NCBI taxonomy): domain Eukaryota; kingdom Viridiplantae; phylum Streptophyta; class Pinopsida; order Pinales; family Pinaceae; genus Pinus; species Pinus taeda. The sequence goes on from APFE030785340.1 coordinate 8,660, forward strand.
TTAGCCTTGCCTTGCCATTTCCAGATAGCTATGGTGTGGTGGGTTCTGTTGTATTTGGTTGAGCTAGATTTGTAGAAGGACTCGAAGCTGAGTAGGGTGGTCTCAGGATTATTCACAAGGCCTAGGAATCTTGGGATTGGATACACTGTAAAGCCTAGTTGTGAAGACCTCGATTGAGGCTAGGAATCCTTGATCGTTGAATGGCAAGATACATGGTAAAGCTTAGAGGTGAATAACCTTGATTGGGCCTAGGAATCCATTAACTAGTAATGGCTGGATAGATAGTAAATCCCAAAGGGTGGTGACCTCGTAGGCCTAGAAATCCCTTGACAAGTAATGGTTGGATACACGGTAAAGCCGAGAGGTTGAGGCATACAAATTCCTCACAGTTTAGGTGGAGAGATCTATAGTCATCCATGCTTGTTTAGGGCCTAGTGATCTAGTGGGGATTGTGGTAAAGCTTGGTTGTATTGATGAGGGTTCGGGCCTAGGAATCCCTTGGTGGGATATATGGTAAATCCTGAGGGCCCTAGTTGGTTTTGTTGTGAGTCCAAAATTCATGCTTGAAATATATGGCACGAGGGTGATTAGCTGAAATAAAGATTTGGTTCAACCCAATCTATGGTCTGGTGGTAAGTGGAAGTCCCAGGCCTGGTTGCATTTTGCATATGTAATAAGAGATCCTTCTCCTTGGTATTTCATGTGTAAATGTACTGGTTCATATGTGGTTTTTATGGTTGTTATATTGTTGTTATTTATGTTGGCTATATGTTGGTTATGAGCATGGTTTTATGACAAATCTTAGCCATGAATCTTATCATGTTTTGATTAATGAATGCATTAATGATGAATGTATGGCCTAATAGATGTTATTTCAACTATTATGAGAAGGAAATAGACCTTCTTGGTGATTTTAAGATAAAAATCAGATCCCTATGCTCATATATGTTGTTATGACCTATAGATTACATTCTCATGATGTGTTTGAAAAAATGTATGTCATGGTTAGGCCTTGTTAGGTCAAGTTCTTGTCTAAGATTTGTATGGAAGGATTTGTACTTGTGCCATTCATGGTTCTAGAAGGTCTCATTAAGTTCTGGGCAGAGTTCTAGATCCTAGCCTGAAAAAGTAGCTTAAATCCCATGGCCGGAGGCATAGAACTAGGTGAAAAAGACTACAGTCGCTCCCTTGTAGACATCATGCATGCGATTGGAGGGTTTCAGTCAAAATTAGGCGGTGTTGTGCCAACGTATTTGAGATCAAGGCACTGCAAAAAGAGGTTTAATTCAGGGTCTAAGCATCCGGAAGGGTGGTTTAGCCCTTGGGGGTCTTATAACACCTAATAGGGAAGTCATTAAGGGTTTTAGTTTGTTGATTCCACTTCCTTATCATGATCCAGGAGGTTGAATCATATCATAGTAACTCTTCATTACATGTTTACCCCGCTAGGCCAGTAACTTGGGTAAATGTGGGAGGAGGGTGTTACAGAGTGCTATTAGAGCATGGTTCAACACTTGGACTGGATGGGCATAATGTGTTTTTCATGCACATGTAGGTTGTATATGTGCTTGATGTGTATGCATGGTGATGGTCATTGTTATAGTTGTGTTGTCATGATGTTATTGTTGTTGGGATGTGTTTTCATGAATGCATGCCAGTTGTATATGCATTTGTTATGCATGTTAGTGTCTATATGTTTTAATGCATGCATTGTCATGGTTATAATTATGCATGTATAGTAGGTCAAACATGCACTGTGAGGTCATTGTATGTATTTTGTGTCATCATGATGTTGTTGGTTGTTATGATGCTAATGTGTTGGCTGAGATAGCGCAAGAGATGCAGATCATCAAACCAAGGTTGCGACGCTGGACCTTGGGGTAAGAGAAGATTGTTATACATGTTTGTATGGTGGGTATGCAAGTATGTTGGTTAACAAGGAATTTAGACTTCTGTGATCCATAACATTGTTTAGAGAATTTTCGGCGAAATCACATAAATATTCTTTTGTCGATGCGTTTCGAACCAACTAGTGTGGTTCATCGTCAGGACAAGTTGAAGATCCAATCCAGCTTAGCTTGTTAAATAGTATGTGCAGAGACTCCAACTGCTATATTGCCAACGGCTAATTTTGACCTAATGTCCCAAGTCAAACCAATAATATTCTTGTTGTATTTAATTATTATTATTTTTAAGAAATTAGTTAATTTAGGTAAATCATATAATAAAATATTTTTGTTATATTTAATTATTATTATTTTAGGAAATTAGTTAATTTAGGTAAATTATATAATAAAATATTCATTTGTTATATATCCACAACCGAACAATTTCAAAATAAAATCATTGGTACATCTTATATTTATTTTTATTTATCATTTAAAACCTCAAGGTCCAATTGATTTTTTTTTTTTAATAATAAATTCAAATTCTAATTTAAATAATCTATATCTATTTAATAAATTATATTCCAATAATATTATTACAAATATCTTGAGATATAAACAATTACAATTATTCTTAGAAATTAGTTAAATTAGGTAAATTCCATAATTAAAGTATTCAATTGTTAATGTCCTTGTTTATTAATACGTGTATATATATATACAAAAAAACGAACTAACTCATACTAAATTGGTACATCATATATTTATTTAGTAATAATTCTTATCTATCGTTTAAATCTAATGGTCCATTTGAAATTGAATTATATCTTCAATCAAGATATAATTTTATAATTAATTTAATAATATATATTCATTAAGTAATCTCTATTTATTTACTAATTTATTAATCCAATAATATTATTAAAATAACCATGTAAATAGGTAATATATTATTACATATAAAGGTAAAAAAAAAAAAAAAATTATTAACAAATACATGAAATAAGGTAAAGATACTAATAGTATGTTATAGGATAGTAATTATTATTTCAATTCTAAAGGTATAGTAGTAGTTAAATATATATACATCTATAATTGAAATTATGAAAATCTAATTTAACTATTTCATGAATTTTAATATTCTAATTATAACGTTTATGTTTAAATGAAACCCTAAAGGAAATAAGGTTAATACATTTATTGGCCCGAAATTAATTAATAACCTATTAATAACTCATACACCGCATAATAATAGGACTAAACCATACTAATACTCTAGGGATGCTAGGATTAAAGGGGAAAAAAATCTCAGGAAAAAAGGGACCAACCACCGAAAACCACTCTTAAGGAGAGGGAAAAACCCTAAGACCTAATAGAAAGGGGACAGAGGAGGCTAGGAAGACAGGGCTGGGACCCAGCAACTGCTAATC
>APFE030785347.1:10789-85546 GCA_000404065.3 Pinus taeda
GATAAGTTCCTCTATCATAGGGATGCATGAACCAACTGGAGGCACTCAATACACGTCAAACACTCTTCTAGAAATCTCTAGAAGTGACCACAAGTAACTTTTTTAAGATGAAACTCGTGCCTTTTGACCTTTACAGGAGTACGCACCCATCCCTTTGCTTACAGAGCGTACAAGTACGTAGCTACAATGAGCTTGGGATGCGTACACGCAGGCAAGGTAGAGAGAACCTGCGTACCCAGAGATAAACATGTTTTTTAACGACTTTCTCTCTTTTTTGAAGTTTGACATGAAGAGTAGAGGTATAAGGCTTGACAAGGAGGATGATATGACTATTGATGGAGCCATATTAACTGCAGATAGTCATGGTGACAAATTTCAGTGTAACAATTCTCCACTATGCATCTACAACAAAATTACAAATAAGATAAACATAAGAAAAAAAAATGAAAGTTGAAAGTTGAAGCAAAGTATGAAGTTATGAACTTGAAGAGACAATGAAATTTGAAACAAACTAAAATATACTTGGCATTTTAGTGTTCCTATCAACCACAGCCATGTCAAAGCTAAATGTGCCACCTTCCATCCTGTATATCTCCATTTCTTTGGAAATTTTTGCACGTTCTGCTAGAGATTTGGCACCATCCTCTGAACACAGGTGAAGAATACATCCATGACCTTAGCATCAAATAAGAATCCATAGGGGTAAGAAAATGCGGGTTTCAAGTAGATCCTTGTAACATGAATGGGACGATGGAGTGTGTTGTTCCATCATTCATCAGTCACTTCCAATAGGAGGAGTTGTTTCTGAAACCCCTCATCTCCCTTATCATCATAGTAGGTAAAAATGGATTCTTTGGCCTTGTCCATGACCTCATACAAGTAGCCCATTGTGGCCTTGTTACCATCAACTAATCAAAGAGCCTTTACAAAAGGTTCAATAATGTTGCACACCTCTTGCATTCCTGCCTAGAAGATTTTCTGGTACAAAACTAATCTGCATATGACCTCTCCCTTTGGTTTGTGGTTAAATGCCAAAGCATGCCACTAATCTGAAAGAAACATTCTCTTCACATCCCACATAGAATTCAAGAGAGATTGAAGAGATATGAAACTGGTGGAAAAATATGTAATGGTGGGGTGCACCAACTCCGTATTGTTGGTGAATGTTCTCATAAAATGAAGCATAAATGCATTATTATATATAAATTTTGTAATGCTTTTTTATTAGTCAACAATATCTTTGACAGAAGGAATTTTTTCTATGTCCTCCAATATCAAATCAATGCAATGTACAGCACAAAGTGTCCAAAATAAAGTAGGATGTCTCTCCATAAGCATCTTTCCAGTGACAACATAATTTGCAGCATTGTTCATTATGACGTGGAAAACATGTTCTAAACCCACCTCCAAATTAAACACATCCAACAAATCACATAATAATCATGCATCTTTGATATGTGTAGGTGCATCAACAGATTTCATAAATGATGTCCCCTTGGGATAATTAACCAAGAAGTTTACAAGGCTTTCTATCCTTTTGATCGGTCCAACCATCTGACATCACATTGCATCCCGTGTGTGCCCATGATGCCCTAAACCCCTCCAATCTCTTGGTGCAGTCAACCTTTTCATTTTGAAGAGTGCGGCCTCTAAAGTCATCATAAGAAGGGACTTTGTACCTGTTGTGCTATTCAACAACCCCCCATTTGTTGATAGTAGTAGTAGATATTACATTAATAAATGGGGACCCTTTAAAAAATACTTCCAAAAATAATTTTAGCATTTAGGAATTTTCCTTATTAATTTTTGGAATAAAACAATATATCAATCAAAAACCTTATCAAAAACTAGTAAATGTTTGTCTTTCCCGCATATCGCATGATCAAACGTGATTGAAAGCCTTGCTAACCCATCGAATCTAGCGAAAAGCGATCAAAAGAGGACTTCATGCTATAACACTTCGAAACTAGTACGTTTCTTATATAAACTAAGTCCTAAGGCATTTCTTATTAAAACTAAGGCCCGCATCGCATATCGCTATTTTTAGAAGGCGCACCTTAATGAGTTACCTTAAAACGTGAGAGATGCAAAATTGCAATGAAAGCATTTCCCTTATCGCATCACATTTCAGACATATAAAAAAAAAAACACCACAAACTTACCATCCATCGAGATTGCGAAATGCAATTGAGACCTAGACCCACTCCCAAGATACGTCAAAAACAAGTATTTAGGTTTGTTGCTTAATAAAAGGGGCTTTACACAAGAAAACCTGACAACTGAGCTATGTTTTGGAAACAATAGTAAGCAGCCTACATCTTGCATCTCGCGAAAACAAAAAGCAAAACATACAAACATAATGTGATAATGTGATCTGCGATATTGCTTCGCAAATCACAAAATTGGCATTTTCACAATTTAAAGGTTCACCACCCTAGAAGCTTTCTTCCCGACTTACGATGCAGACATTAATGAACAATAAAGATAAGAGATAACAAACCACTAGTGGGCATTTAGTAAAGGTTAATGGCATTTATGTGTGAAAATTCATTCAATATGATACGATATCTTCTCACTTGCGTTCAAATAAAACTCCTTTCTTATCACCTTTTCAAGTTATCTGTAGTATACCATCTTACATTCATTCTTATCTCTGTATATTCGATAGCTGTTGTTTTTCTCCATTTTCAGGAAAAATCCACAAAAGGAGTCTTTGGGAGCAATGGCAAGAAGGGCAAGGTAGTTGTGTCTGAAAAATTAGAAATGACTCCTCTATTCACAGATATTACATGCAGTAGAGAAGGAGGAACCTCTGCGTGGGAAACCATGTATGATTTATTAGAAGAAGAAGAACCAAGACCTCTGGAAACAAATGTGTTATATACCTAGGGGGGATAATATGGGGTACAAAGGGAGGTACCCAAGGTAATAATGTAATAATGGGATGGGCCATAGTAATAAATAAGGTGGTTAACCCATATCATGTAAGGGACCACAAGTAGTTAGTAATAATGTAATAGGCCCATGGTATTAGTTCGATGGTATGAGGGAACCATGGTAATGACCCATGGTATTGTATGTATGAGGCCTATATAGAAGCTAGAGACTCCACATCGGGAGATGTCAAGGAATAATGTCAAGGATTATTGTATGAACAGGCATATGGCTTGTGGAGTATTCTGCTTCCTTAAGGAGTGAATGTATGGTGTTGCCCTACCTTAAGGGTTTGATTAATAAAGAAGAATTTCTATCTATTATATCTTATTATTTCTGGGTATATTTGCATTATCGTATATTTTCATATCAGATCTATAATATTTTTGGGTTAGATCTATACCAAGTGGTATCAGAGCACTTTCTTGGGCAAACAATGGAGAATTTTTTTTATTTTTTGCAGGATTTCTAGGGCGGCGAGTTTGCAGATAAAATATGTACATTTTGGTGCAATATCTGCAAAATCTAATTGCAGATCTAGATTCTATGTGAAAAAATACCCGATTTCAAAAAACAAATTGGCTGAATCGGAGTCCGGATGAAGGAGATATCGCTGATCTAAAAATCAGTAGTGTTGTAGATAATTTTTCGGGGCAGCAAGTTTGCGGTGTAGATCTGGACGTCTTGGTGCAAGATCTATAAAATCTAATCACAGATCTAGATTCTTTGTGAAAAAATACTCAATTAAAAAAAAAAATCAATTGAATCAGAGTCCGAATGAGAGAGATATCACTGATTTAAAATCAACGCTTTTTTCAAAATTTTTGGGTGACGAAGGGAGAGTTGCAGCGCAGATCTGAAATTCCAGTGCCGAGATTAGGATTTCTATCACATGGGTAGATGCAGAATGGTTGTTCTATTTCTAAAAATAGGTCATAATAGGGATTCTGAGCAATATTGAAAAAATTGTGGCCATTTCAAATTTTCGCTACGAAAGTGAATTTTTCTCAAACCCCCTTCATGGAAAATTTTACAAGAAAAGATGATAGCCCTACTATTGAAGAATTCATACAAGGACTAAAGTCCAAATATGGGTTATTTTGGAGGTCTCTAGTACCGATTTATTTGACAGAAGAGGCCGACATATGGTGGAACTCACTTGGCATCAAAGACTTGTCGAAAGTTTCGACTGAAGAATTAGAAAAACTCCTTATGGACAAATGGTCTTGTGCTAGAAAAAAATGAAACTCATAAGAGGTTTTCTACTGGTGTCTTCTTATTACAGGTTCATGGATTGATTCAAAAGGAGAAGATCATTATTTCTATAATTCCTAGTTGCAAGCATAATTATATCAATATTAATTTTGCAAAAATTGCAAGTTCTAGCAAAACACATTGAAAACACACAGGTGGATGATGAAAATGTTCAAGTGTATAAGGATTTGAAGATTTCTATGGATAAGTATGTGTTGCATGGTGATTTTTATACTTCAGATATGGATAATATGGATATTGTTTTGGGATATCCTTGGATGGAATCTGTGGGTACTATCAATATTAATGTGTAGAAGAAATTCCTGAAGCTCTAGTATAAAAAGAAGAAAATTACATTATAGGATATTTCCATCAAGAAACGGGAAGAGTACAGGGAGGCTGAAGCAGAAGATGTTCTAGGGACTGACATATCAGACAATGAGCCATTGATGATCGACAATCAAACACAAACAAAGGCTGAAGCAGAAAAGGTTACAGGTGCTAATACATCAGATGAGGGCTCAGTGGTTGGAGTAATATTGGAAGATAAGACACCACAACATGCACCACAACATAACAATCAGGATCCAATAAGGGGTGAACTAAAGAAAAAGACATCGTGGGTTAAAACTTCAACATATCATCACCCACATCACCTCGCAAGACAACAACCAACAAGATGACAACCAATTAGCCACAAGGACAACAACCCCCACATGACAGATAGAGAAGTGCAAAGATCCACCTACTACACATCAACACAGAAGAGCTGTCACGGTCAACTTCCATCTCAAGCGAGCGAGGCACCAGCGAGATCGAGGGTTCACCTTTCTCTTGGATGGCTAGATGCACGTGCATGGTATCAGTGGACTACTCTTTTGAGTAGATCTTATTATTTGTGTTCTTCCCATGTTTCGAGGACGAAACATGCTTAAGGGGGTGGAATGTTATATACCTAGGGGGGATAATATGGGGTACCAAGGGAGGTACCCAAGGTAATAATGTAATAATGGGATGGGCCATAGTAATAAATAAGGTGGTTAACCCATATCATGTGAGGGACCACAAGTAGTTAGTAATAATGTAATGGGCCCATGGTATTAGTGGATGGTATGAGGGAACCATTGTAATGATCCATGGTATTGCATGTATGAGGCCTATATAGAGGCTAGAGACTCCACATGGAGGATGTGAAGGATTATTGTATGTACAAGCATATGGCTTGTGGAGTGTTCTCCTTCCATAAGGAGTGAATGTATGGTGTTGCCCTACCTTAAGGGTTTGATCAATAAAGAATCATTTCATATTATTTCTGGGTTTATTTGCATTGTCTTATATTTTCATATTAGATTTATAATATTTCCAGATTAGATCTACAACAAGTGGTATCAGAGCTACAACAGCATCATACCATCCAGTGCATGGATACTAGATAGTGGAGCCACATGTCATATGATAGGAACACGAGAATTGTTTTATAGATTGATAGAGTGGACTCAAAATTGCATGTGGAATTTGGTGTTGATACCAAACAAGTAGTGAAGGGAGTTGGAATAGGGATAATCTAGCTTGAGTCATGAAGCAAGTTAGAAGTGAGGGACATGTTATGGGTGTTTGAACTCAAGTGGAGTTTTCTCTTGGTCTCTATGATAGAGAATAAGAGGTTTGGTGTGGCGTTCCACACTAGATAGGCACTAATCATATCCATCAGGTCTAGCTCATATGATGGCCATGTCATTGGAGTTAGAGAGGGAAACTTGTATCAGCTAAATCTTATTTTAGCAATGGAAAGAAGAAGAACAAGGAGCAGGAAGCTCTGAAGGTTGAGTAGTTCAAAGGGAGTCGACCTTTAGGTTCAGGGGTAAAGGAGTAGTCAGCAAATCATTCCAAGTATATCAAAAATGTATCATAGTATGAGATGACCTTATAGGATGTTTAGGAGGAAGAGGCTTCTAGGAAAAAGTCCAAGGGAACCAAGTCTTTGAGAATGATTTCGATCTAGGTGGTAGGGAAGGCTTCCAATCAAGAGGGAGAAATCATGGTTCTTCATATTGCCCTGACGATGAACCACACTTGTTGGTTCAAAACGCGTCGACAAATGAATTTTGATGTGATTATCGCCAAAAAACATGTCTCAAAAACTGATATGGATAACAAAAGCCTTAATTCAATAATAATGTGTTTAGCAAATTGACCTTAAGAGTGGATTCTGGTAGATAGGGATCAAACCATCTGATAGATACAAGACTAGTTTTATGGTAACACACAGGCAGTTCCAATGGCAAGTAATGCCCTTTGTATTGAAGAATGCACGCTCTGAATTCCATAAAAGAATGGAAGATATTTTTGGAGATTTGAAATTTGTTATTGTTTATATTGATGACTTACTAATCAGTTTTTTTTTACTTAAAAGATCATAGAAAGCACTTGGAGATAGTTCACCATAGGATTTTTAAGAATGGGTTAGTCCTGAGCGAGCCTAAGCTTGAGTTTGCAAAAATTAGAATTGAATATCTAGGACTAATCATATTCCAAGGTAAAGTTGAATTGCAAGAACATGTGTTGGAAGCTTTAACAGAATTTCCAGATGCCATTTATGACCGTAGACAATTGCAGAGGTTCTTGGGAAGCCTCAATTACATTAGACAGTTTTATGAAAATCAAGCCAAACATGTCAAGGTCCTACAAAAGAGGCTCAAAGGAATAGAATGGACCCAATCTATGACGATTACAGTTCAAATTATTAAACAAAAGATCCAAAATCTACCAGGTCTGATTCTTCCAAGACATGAATTGCCTTATATTCTAGAAACAAATGCATCCAATGAAGTATGGGTGGGAGTTTTTATGCAAAAGCATTGAAAAGGGGAAGAAGTTTTCTTATATGCATCATGTTAAGTTATGGTATGTTCTATGCTTATAACAGTTTACTTCTTTTTCTTATTATATTCCACAGATTAGCAATCATATGTACATAAAGTAAAGTGCAGATAGAACATTAAACGATCGACAGAAATACAAGCCAACACAAGAGACACAAGATGTGGCGGCTAGCTAGGGACAAACCCACAATGTGTGGGGAAACCCTTTGATCAAATCTTCTTTTATCTTCAATAATTCAACAGAGAGAAATAGTACAATAAATCTGATTTATATCAGCAGTAGCAAACCCTAGATCAGCGGCATCAGCATTAGCGGCTTGATCATCAAACTAGGGCAGACGATATCTCACAAACCGACCATTGGATTGGCTTGATTCCACCACCAAAAGTTGCAGCTTCTAGAGGAGGTTTAGATGAACCTACAACATAGTTCAAATGAGGAGATCTTCTGGTCCACACAGGTCAAACTTCACTTCCGCAGTTGCAGCTTCAGTTTCAGCAGCTTCCTTCAAACTAGGGCAGTCGATATCTTGCAAACCGTCCATCGGATTGACTTGATTCCACCACCAAAAGTTGCAGCTTTCAGAGAAGGTTCAGATGAACTTATAGCACAGTTTAGATGAGGAGATCTTCTAGTCCTCGCAGGTAAAACTTTACTTTTGTAGTTGCAGCTTTAGTTTCAGCAGCTTCCGGCTTCACATGTATGAGGGAGAGACCCTTTTCTACGCAGTAGAGAAGAGACTCTTTTCTGCGTAGTAGAGAGAGAGAGAGATGTGATGAGATGAGTGAGACCAAATGAGGAAAATTCCTCTTGTATTTATACACAATGTTGGTGTTTGAATAGATGCGACTATTGGGCTTCTGAGCCTACATGAGTTGTAGGTCGGCTTGATAATAATTCCATAATCAAAATAAATTCATATCTCGATGAATACTTATCGGAATCAGATGATCTTTATATCAATCCTACACCTCTCGACGAGAGGAATATAATAAAAATATTATCAGCCATGAATAAGATGACCCACATGAAGTTTTGCCCTGGTTTCCAATTTTAACACCATGTCACTGCCAGATTTTACAGAGACGCTCCTTACCCCAAATGCACCAGAAATAGCATTTGCCTTCACATCGCGCTTGCCAACCTAGGCCGGCCCTGCAAGGCCCGATAAAAACCAGGAATTGGGCTTTGTTATACGCAGCAGACCACAATTCCCTGAAGAAAATCAAGAAACCATTAATTCAATCACACCTTCAACGCCTCTTTCGTTGACAAGCAGTTGGCCAAGTATAGTTCCACCACCAAACTTGAGCACTGAACTGAAACCCCAACACCTTCCTCATCCTGCTTATCAACCCGTTGTCGCTTCCCTTTCCGAAGGTGCTGTAAATACTCACACGCCTGAGAGCTAAGGTTGTTGTAGCCATTCCCTCTTCCGCATGGTATGAGGGTGCCTAGAGGTATGGCCCTCCCCTCCGACCCATTTGTCACTCCTCATGGGGCCCGACGACCACGTTAGGGAAATTTTTGGATAATATTAAAAAGGGGAAAATATTATTTTGTGAGAGAAGGGAGAAATTATTATTTTAATGGGATGGCGGCAAAATCACATTTTATTGGACGAGGGAGACGAATCATTATTTTAATGGAATGGTGGCAAATTAATATTTTATTGGAAAAAGGAGGCAAATTATTATTTTATTGGAATGGTGGCAAATTTTTATTGTATTTAAATGGTGTCAAAAGGTGGAAAATGCCCCCCACCATTAAAATAATAAGGAAAAAGGGAGAATCTAGAAGCTAGAGGGAGTTTCCATGAAGAATTATAAAAGGAGGAGGAACACATTGACAATTCATTCTATTCCTATTTATCTTATTGACAATTGAAAGGAGCTCAAGCAAGTTCAAGAGTTTCAAGCGAAACTCAAGCTAATTTCAGTGGACTTTGAGTGCCACCCTAGTTAGCTCTTGGGGAAATCACTTCAGATCTTCCATTGTGTTTATTGTAGAGAATCTTCAACCTCTGATCATAATTGTTTGCAGGAGGGTTCCAAAATAGTAATTTGATTTGGTTGCAGGGATACATAGTCTCCAAGGGCCGAGTGCATTTTCTCTCCAAGGACGCCAAGTACCAAGACTTAGAAGTTTGAATCTTGGAGCGAATTTGTCAATGCTGAGTGCCCAAATTCGAGGGACAAGTTCTTGGCCACTTCTAGGTCGAATTCTTCCAGGATTAGAGGGCTGAGTTAGTTGCTTCAAGGCTGAGATATTTCATTAAGCAGCCAAGGCCGAGCTTCCAAGAAAATCACGCTTGTATCCCTGATTTATTTGTGAAGAGCACAATGCCAAGAACCTGTCATTTGCAGAGGTCAAATAATTTGTTTATGCCCAAGATTGAAGGAAAAACATTTAGTGAAGTAAGATTGAGTTTATGGAGCATATGGAGGGCCAAATTGTTAAGCTTGACACCAGTTTTTAATTCTCTTGAGAGTCGAAGGACCGAAATACCATCTTCAGAAATTTCCAGAGATGTGATTGATTTCGATTGTTGGCGGTCTGAATTATCATACACAACGGAGACATTATTCATTGTGTTGAAGGATTGAGATTTATTGTCTTCAGGACTGATATACATTTCAGCATTTAATTCTCAGATCTGAAGCTGTAAAGGATAATGCCATGGTGATTTTTTTCAGAAATTGGCATGGTTATTTATTTGTTTTAACTTCTGTCATTTAGTGGGCTGAATTTCATAGAGAAGGAGAGCTGATCCGCCTTTAAGGTGACTTTGCATTTCTAGAATTTGAATTTAATCTCCCAGGCAGAAGAACACGCTTTTTTTTGGCACATTCAGTGATCGTTGAAGAGGTACTTGAGGCTGAGTTCAATCTGCAACTAGACAAGGCCGAGTTCTATTCAAGGAGAAGGGCTGGAAGGACATCATCATTGCGTCGAGAGGTGCTCTACAGCCTAGTATGGGGGAGGTGTTATCAGGTAACATTACATTTAAAAATAGTAAAATAATAATTTAAATTAACAAATTAAAAATAGTAAGAATTAATGTCGGCCATAATTAAAATACTTCAATTAACACCTTAATTTTACATAACTTTATATAGAAATATAAAGTAACCGAAAGTTAAAAAAATTAATTTACCATTTACTATGAGGAAGAAATGTAATTTCTTCACTACTTGATATGCAGATGAAAAAAAATAATTTACTTTTTACTACGAGGAAGAAATGTAATTTCTTCACTTCTTAATAGAGAGATGACAGGAAATAGCATTATTGATATTACATGATGTGTAATTCATTTTACATTTAATTTACGTGTGATATTTAAAACAAAAATATATTTTACTGTCAATCATAAGTAAAATATTTCATTGTCCATATTAAATAACATAATTTTATATCTACTTTACATAGAGAAAAATAAAGTAATTAAAATTAAATTTCTTATATTTTCACTTTATATAATTCTGGAGTTGGTGAAATTTATTTAATTTTAATAGGTTGATTATATAGATTTTAAAAATATAAATAACAAAAAGAGTTTAACATAGATTATTATAAATAAAATATTTCAATACAAAGTTTGAGTAAAAGATTTTAACATGAAACATATATAGAGAGAGAAACACTGAGAAACTTCTTATTTCATTAATAGTTGTTTTCTAAATTCTAATTCAATGTAGGAGGGGTATTCGTAATTCTTTCAATGCTTAATATGGATTTGGTATGTAACAATAAAAATAATTAAATGTATGCATATAGGAAAAAAATATAAGGGGTCATGTTTTAACATTTTAATATGGATAAAGTGAATTATAAGTAAAATTTTCAATGTCAACTACATATATATTATACCAACCTAGATTCATCTAAACTGCCAATATACCAAGCGTCGAAAGAGATCAAATTTCTTTTCACTCTAATAGATGTTTTCATCTCAAGAGATTTGATCCCTCTGGGCGGTTGGTAGATCTAGAGTTAAGATGGATCTAGGCTGGTAGTACAGACTTAATTCGCTTGGGAATATTATAGTGGTATCAAAGCATGATCTTAGGGGCCGAGCTGATCTTTAACACCATGTGTAATTCCAAAATAGTAAAATCTGCCCCTCCTTATTAGCTGAAGCATATTTCAGGTGTTGCCTTCCCAGTTACATTGTAAACATTGAATATCATTCTCAATTGAAATCATAAATTTCCTCAAATCTTTTTGTCAGAGTTTGCTCTTGAATTGTTTGACAAAAGTTGTGAATGCTCTGTTGAAATTATTTTTCCAAAATTTACATGCTAAATGTTTGAAGAAAGTTCTCAAAGAAAATGTTAAGTTTTGGAAACAACTATTTGAAGTTTGCTTGGGAATATTACAGTGGTATCAAAGCATGATCTTGGCCAGTTGTGGGAAAGTTAGCAAGATCATGGAGGTGTAGGCATGCGTGCACATTGAATGGTGAGACTATGGACATTCCAGTGATTCAAGAAAGATTGAGTACATAGAGGATCATGGAGGAAATCAACATAAACAATAAGAAATTCAACAAAAACAATGAGAAACTAAAAGAATTATGCGCCCATTTGAGTAAAATTAAGGGGATAAACCCAAGCCATCTTCATTCCTATGACAAAGACTAGAGATAAGCATGTGACGAGGGTGAAGCTATTCACATCACTCATGACAGATTAGCTAAAGCAAGGCATACAATAGCCGACGGGAAAAATAACCCTCACCCACTTCGATGGTTCAACTAGGAGTTCTATCGTAAAATGGGTGCAAGAACTGGACACATACATCCGGCTAAACCCCATGAGAGAGGTGGATGCCATTTGGTATGCCACTCTGCATTTAGATGGAGATGCCATGGAGTGGTGGTACCGTTGACTAATCCTTTTGGGTCATGCATGTATCACGTCCTACAGGGAGTTCACGCAGGGGCTCATAGAGAGATTTGATCGACATGACACCAAAAATCCTCGGAGGGAGTGGAAAGGACAGTTAGATGATGAGACTAGGAGTTACGTTTGCTTCACAGGTCAAGATCCTTGAACCCCAGGGCGTAGGAACACTGAGGGCAAGGCCCACTACATGGACGTGCTTCTTGAGAGCAAGTCTGAGGAGGAGGTTGAGCAAGATGCAGATGACATGGGTGGTTGTGAGGAGGACCTAGATCGGCCTAGTGTGATGCTAGAGTCACCACTATTAGAGAGCGCGTTGATGGCATAGGTTGAGACAATGGCAGGGAGAGTAGAGCACACACCCATGGGGCCATCCATTGATGAGATGCTAGTAGGCACAAAGTAATTCAGATCCATGATGGAGTTCCCAGACGACAACCACCCACAACTGAATGGTGAGTATGTTTTGCATGGTGGGTTGTCTATGGAGGAGCAATTGGGGGCTCATGTTGAGCCCATGATGGAGGAGGACGCATAGTGGTATTTTGTGCTAGCCATTGATGAGGGGCAGCGAAGAAAGCACATATTGGGACTTCAACACAATTCACTTCAGAGGCACATTGACAGGGCTTTCAACATTTTTTGCTCACCTTTATGCACTGGACAAAGAGAGGCAGAGTTGTCTAGATCGGTTGTAGGAGATGACCAGGTTCGCAGGTGTGAGCGGCTTGAACTGAGTATGGCACAACGTCAGCGTGGAGGGTTTGTTCTATACACAACAAATTGTACATTTGATCACTCCTTTGGGATTGGATGGCGAGAGGTACTGAGTTGGTACTCGATGGAGTAGGCTAGGTGGTTGGATACATCCATGGCCACAGTTCAGTAGAGGTTGTGGATTACTATAGGGCTTTGAGGGCTAGACTGTTGTTGGGATCCAAGTGGGATTTCCCATCACATCATAGAACCGATAGGTGATGGTAGTAGTTGCGTGATGGATCCAGTGGTTAGGCGCACACACATTTTCAAATCTCCATTAGAGTCTCAGACGACACTAGTGACAGGAGTGTTTGACAAGGGAGCAGGTAGATTTCATGAGTTGCCTTGGCACATTGACTGTGCGTGGGATCACAGGGTGATTAGCCTACTCTGGCAGGAGCTGGTAGGAGGAGGTGGCATCGACAAGCCACCAGACAGGGCATTGCATGGAGACGATGCTCTCTCATTGGTATATTGGACACCGAAGCTACTGAGGCTAGGCACAATAGTGTAATTCCCGTTAGCATGTGAGGAGTCAGGCCGCTCAGGTCTGTCAGGGCAGATGAGGAGATGTAGCTCACATCATGGAGGGTTTACTAGTAGCGTGGTGGATGCATTGGTGCATGTGAGATGCTAGAGGGCACATGGTGGTATGGTAGTGAGCGTTGGTATCCAGTGGTGCATGTAGTTGTGCCACGGAGTTCAGTGTTATGCAGAGGAGTGCAGGGGCATGTGTTTTTGTACAACAAAGTATGATGATGCACAACAGGTAGGAGGAGGTGGCATCGACAAGCCACTAGATAGGGCATTGCATGGAGACGGTGCTCTCTCATTGGTATATTGGACACCAAAGCTATTGAGGATAGGCACAATAGTGTAAGTCTCATTAGCATGTGAGGAGTCAGGTCGCTTAGGTCTGTCAGGGCAGATGAGGATATGTAGCTCACATCATGGAGGGTTTACTAGTAGCGTGGTGGATGCATTGGCGCATGTGAGATGCTAGAGGGCACAGGGTGGTATGGTAGTGAGTGTTGGTATCCAGTGGTGCACGTAGTTGTGCCACAGAGTTCAGTGTTATGAAGAGGAGTGCAGGGGCACGTTTTTTTGTACAACAAAGTATGATGATGCACAACAAGTTGTTGGAGCGTTGCCTCCGAGAGACCTCTTGAGAGGGACAATCGACATACCCTTGGGTTTGGCACTCCCAGGTTTGGAGAGTGGGTTGGTCATAGGGATGACCATGAGCTTCCATATGAGTACTTGGATATACCCATTGGAGCTCACACATTTATCACTCCCCAACATTGCGCACTGATATAGGGGACTTGGGTATTGTCTCTAGATGCTCTCATCACAAGCAACAGGACCCGAGAGGTTCATCTGAGATAGTTGGATGAGACACAGTGCATCAAGAGAGAGGCTTCCCAACTATGGATATGGTCAAGGCTAGCTGCTGGCCTTTTCAGGCCTTGTAATCCTTGTTGTTGACCCTAACAACCTAGCTGTCAGCCTTTTCAGGCCTAGCTGCAGGCCTATAAGGGCCTAGGCCTGCCTTATAACCCTCTGCCGCAGGCCTTAGTGGCCTTGTTCCCTAGGCCACAGGGCTCTAAGCCCTCTCTTGTGGTCTCCTCCTCCCTTCCTTGGCCTCCTATCCCCTCTGCTGTCCCTTATTCCTTCTCTGCTGCCCTCTGCCTGCCCTCTATCCCCCTTGGCCAACTTTCTTCCCTTTTCAGCTCCTCTTGGCAGCCCTCCTAACTCTTGTGGCAGGCCTTAGAGGCCCTGCCTTCCCAGGCCTCAGGCCTTTGAGCCCCGGTTTGCTTTATTGCAGGCCTGTATTGGACTCTTGCCTCAGCTGTTGCTCTCTAAGCCAATCGTTGATCTAGTACCTCTCTTCCTTGACCCTATTTTGCCTCTTCCCTATCTCTGTTTGTGTTGTTTAAAATTTCTGAGCTAACACTTGGTTT
This sequence comes from Pinus taeda, assembly GCA_000404065.3. NCBI lineage: Eukaryota > Viridiplantae > Streptophyta > Pinopsida > Pinales > Pinaceae > Pinus > Pinus taeda. Next base: position 25,491 of record APFE030785347.1, read on the forward strand.
TTTGCAGCAAATCTGGGTTAATTTTTGTGCTTACAGAGGGCCATCTCATTGGGTAAAATTTTGGCAAGCAATTGGGGCATCTCCAAGGCCTAAAGACCCAAGTGGTTTGATCTCCAAACCCTTTTCTCCTCACTGTTTCATTAGCAGCCATTGATTTTTTGCATAACAGTGATAGAACATTCATAAAAGTACCCTAGAAATATTTCATGAGTTGTCTAACATGCTAAGGAATCAATTGCATTTGGTGGGCATTCATTGTTTGGTTCATTTCATGGTTTATTGCTGACTGTCATAAACACCTTGAAGTCTGATATATAACAGTGACTGAAGCATCCTCTCATCTAGGTTTTAAAGAAGGGATAACCTTAGGAATGTTTGACCTTTTAACATAAGAATAACTTACTGTTTGTTTGCTGCTGTCATAAAATTCACTTGTTCGATGTGATTGGAACATAAGTAACATACAGCCTTCATTGGTACCATTGTTCACTAAGGAAGAAGTTGCATGCTTCGTTTACCATAAGTTTTCTAAAAGTGGCTTAATAATTGGTGAAGTATTTCATGTGCTAATATCTTGTTGTTTCTTATGAATTGTTTAAGCCAATTTTTACACATAAGCTCACTTTCTAAAGCACATCAATCTCAAGGGTTGAATATCTTGTTTAACGGTTTCTATAGCTTAAGTTGGTGTTATCTAATTGATCAATTAAACTTGGGCATATTCACTTGTTCACGTCTTAAAATTGGCATTGTGATAATTGGTTAACATATCTTGAAGATTTGCTAATGGTGTTAACAATATTGATCATGTAATCATTACATGTGGATAAGTGCTCTAATATTTCATTGTCATTATTGTTCATGTTTTGGATATTCATTGTTTTGGTGAATCATTTCAAAGGACATCAATTCTATCTCTTGTACTTGAGCAACTTGGTTATCTTTTGTATTTTGTGGGCACTTGCAACATTGGCACTTTACCTTGTGTATAAGGATTGTCTTTTATTCGTCATTAAGTACTCTTGTCATAAGAATGTTCATAACCAAATACTCGAGATCAATTAACAATCTTAAACTCAAGATCACTCACATCATCTTGCATTTCATTCTAGGATTAGTCTTGTATTAGTAACTTACCTCCAAGCATAAGCTTGGTTCATAGAGAATAGGACCACTTTTCTCATCTAGCTTGAGGAGCCTTGCACCTCTTTAGTGGTTAACATGGTGACCTTGTAGTTGTCAGAGCCACAGTCTCTGGAGCGTCGGAGGCATTGGGTGGCTTCTTTCTCACAATCTACTGTAGAGACTAGCTTCAAAATAGTTAAGAGAAGGGATATACCTAGAATAGACATATAACTTAAAATAAACCATTATTCTTGCATTTCACCTATGCCATAGGATTTGCATAGCATATAAGATAGCTAAGTTTTCAAACAGCGGTTGTTCATCCGGTCATTTGGTCCCTAATTGATATAAAGGAAGTGGTTGACTCCATAAGGCATTGGTCTCATAAATAAATTCAATCTAATCTCATAACTTGCTAAAATCAACCAAGGGGCTAGGCCATTCAATTGTGTCTCTTGGACTTGTTGGTTGCTAGTAAGTCTTGCTTTTCCATCTTCCATAGGGACTAGCCCCCATAGTCTGCTGTTGGGAGACAACTAGAACGTAGAGGTTGGGGATTAGAGTGACAACCCCCAACCTGAGTCGTTGTCACACGTGCCTATACAATCTGAGCGGCAACAGTTCCCACCCCTTCCAAATCTATCATTGGATAAATGGCCTTAAGAGGTACACTCCCCACAAAGTAACCTAGAATAGAGGCTGCCCAAAATTAATTATATAAAATGTTCAGATTCAAAAAAATCAAGCTCAGGAAGGGTCTTTAGCTCATGAGACTCTTTTCAATCGAGTTTATGTGGAGTCTTGGGCACCTGACCACTCTGCGGACCAGTTGCAGCTCCAAACAGAATAATGACATTTTTGGCAGTGAGGAGCTCATGGTGCCCTCCCTCACCTGCCTTATGACCAAAAAGCGGTGCTTGACAGGTCAGCTAGGTCAATTCAATGTGAAAAACCAGGGCAATAACTCTACGACAAAACCTGAAAGATCACAATCCTTTAGGCCAGGGAAAATCCAGCTTTGCTAAAATAAGGAAACATTTTAATCCTTTGAAGAATAGAATCATCAGAAAGCTATCTAGTTGATTGAGTGGAACCTTACGGGTCTAATAACACTGGAAAGAGGACAATCTATGAAATGTTACTATCCTTTCATTGCTTTTAAAGCCACCCTGTCTGACTGATTTGTTGTTAAGAGACCTTCAGGATTGTTGAAGTCTCATGCCATTCTGAGAACATATATTCAATGCGGGTTTGTGAATCACATTTTGCATGAAATATCTCGACATAGAAATACAATTCTTAATTGTCGTTATTGTCTCTTATTTAATATTCAACTGTTTATGGAAACTGCAAATCAACTACATCCCTTGTCATCTGATGTCTGACGTGAATAATTTTTTTTAACAAATGTCAATACCTTCTGTTTAAGAGTTATTTGTGACATTTTAATGTGCAGGTGGTAACTAGAATCATGAGGTGGAAAAAGCGCAAACTTAAGCGATCACGTGTGAAGGGGTCTTTAGACACTTCTCCTGAGCAGGTATTTATGAGATGTATATGATACTGAATTTCTTCTAGGGACAAGGTCTTACTTGTTATCAAATTTTAGGTGCTCTTAGTAAGTTGACTGTTGTACACATGTTATTTGATCTGAGTTTTTCTATCATGATGCTGTAAACTTGGTGTAATGGGGCAAGACAGTTAATAATTTGATTGTCTGTTTTTTATGGATTGGTTTTGTAGACCTGGTATTACCTTCTGTTTGTCATTTTGGTTGGCCATTTAATCTGCCAAGGAAATTGCTCTGATAGAAGTTAGAACCCCACTGTATAGACTTGAGATTCAGAGGCTCTTGTTTACTGTTTGTGGAGAATTCAGTTGCACTGTTTAAGAGAGTAAAGAATTTTAATACTTGCATCCTGGTTAAAATTTCAATTCATGATATGCGTATCTGAATTCAAAGATGTAGCCTAAATATAAACATAACATTTTACAAAACTCCATTCAAAACTAAGTATTTTCAAAAAAAATAAAAAAATCACGGAATTATAGATCAGGAGAAGACACAACATATTTGAATTGGGATCAATCTTCCAAATCATGGACTGTAGATCTGAAAAATACTAATTTTGAAAATTAAACCAGTGGGTTTGAAATCTGCAACAGCAAACACATTACTTTAATTGATATTGAAAGAATGATAGAAAATGTGATAGCCAAACTATGCCTCACCAAGAAATTATCCAAAATACTTGGAAAATGGAGCATTAAAACTCAGATATATATATATATATATATATATATATTGATTGAATGATGCTACAATGTGGGAGGCCCTTGGCTTAAATACAGCCTTGGATGCCTCTTGATGAATGGACATGATCTATGATCATGCCCTTTGCTTAATCAGCTATTAATTACAGACTTTAATTAAGATTAATTTACATAACATTGCCTTCTTCTTGAAAAGATGCTTTGTCCTTAAAGCATACGTAACGACGGGTGTTGTTGACGAAACACTTTCTGTCTCCCATGAAGCTTCTTTTTCTGGTAAGTCCTTCCACTTGATCAGGTATTCTTTGATTACTCGTGATCGCAGCATCTTTTCCCTGATGGCGGTGATACCTTCTGGTTCTAAAATGACCCTTCCTTCGTCATCTAAGGTTGAAGTGTTGTTTGTGCTGATTGATGTTTCCCACGTGCCTTTTTAAGGCAGGATACATGGAAAACGTTGTGAGCACGACTTCTATCAAGAAGTCTTAAACCGTATGCTACTTGGCTGATCTTCTTGTTGATCTGGTACGATCCATAAAACTTTGGCGCCAATTTGTTTTTTCCCTTTTGTTTTAAGGACAACTGCTTGTAATGTTGTGTTAACCAAGGTTGTCATTGATGTCAATATGGCATTGACTGAGATGTCAATATTCTTGAGAGGCCCGGTTCTTGATGATGATGCCATGACTCTTGGTGGTTGGTTGACTAGGATAACACCAACGAAGATGTCAAGTCACGAAGAAGTCAAACCACTAATGAAGGAAGCCCTAAGAAGTACTTGAATTAACATGATGTTGCCAAGTGCCAATCATGTGCCTTGATTGATGATCTAGATCCTAAGTGCCAAGATACAACCTCGCGATGTGAAGGATTATACTTGATGAAGCCATACTTTTGATGATGTCATACTCTTGAATGACCACACTTATTGATGGTACTTAATGAAGGTTGGAAGATTAGATGATTGTTAAAATTGGCAACTAGAGCCAAACTCCATGTGGGTCATCTTATTTATGGCAGCTGATATTTTTCTTGGATCCCTCTCATTGAGAGGTGTAGGATTGATCTAAGATCATTCTATTCCGATAGATTCATGAGTATAAATTTATTTGTGTTATAGACAATTCATCAAGGTCGGCCAAACCAAAAACTCACATGTGCTCAACGTTTTTAGTATAAGGAGCATGACTTGAGAGTCATTTCACACACACTTCTATCTTGATTTCTCTCCACTTGTCTTGGGTTTTAGTGGAAGAGAAATCTAGGAGTGGAAGCCCTAGACGTTGGAGGAAAAGAGGCTGCCCTAGCCACAACAAAGAAGGCAGGCTAGCAAAGTGATGGAAGGGTTCTATGCGTGTACATAAAGGAGCTTAAGGAAGAAGCCTAATGCAGTCCTAGAAGGCAGCCCTAAACGCTGTCCTAAAGGCAGCCCTAACACTATTCTAAGGCAACGCTAACACTGTTCTAAGGCAGCCCTAAACGCTGTCATCATGGAGTTATGAATTTATTTGTGTTATAAGACAAGCCTTCAAGGTCGGCCAACAACCAAATAAACCCCACATGTGCTCAACGTTTTAGTATAAAAGGAGATGACTTGAGAGTCATTTCACACACACTTCTATCTTGATTTCTCTCCACTTGTCTTACGTTTTAGTGGAAGAGAAATCTAGGAGTGGAAGCCCTAGACGGTGGAGGAAAAGAGGATGCCCTAGCCGCAACAAAGAAGGTAGGCCAACAAAGCGATGGAAGGGTTCTATGCATGGACCTAAAGGAGCTTAGGGAAGAAGCCTAACGCAGTTCTATAAGGCAACCCTAAACGCTGTCCTAAAGGCAACCCTAACACTGTTTTAAGGCAGCCCTAAAACTGTTCTAAGGCAGCCCTAACACTGTTCTAAGGCACCCTTAAACGCTATCCTGACTCCTAAGGCAGCCTTAAACGCTGTCCTAAGGCAACCCTTAACGCTATCTTAAAGGCAGCCCTAACGCAGTCCAAGAAGGCAGCCCTAACACTATCCTAAGGCAGCCCTAACGTATGCTATCTCAAGGGTATCCTAGCCACTGTTAGGATGAATATAGACATTGTCCTAAGCATACCAATGGTGCCCTAGACGCAGGCCTAATACAGCTGAAAGGAAGCACTGTTTTAAGGCCTAAAACAAGGCACCGAACTGCTGAAAGGGGGCCGAGGGTAGGTTGAGTTGAAGAAGGGTTGTTTGGGACAACAAAAAGGTGGGCTGTAGGTGACATCGTGGGACTGTGGTAGGCCACAGTCCTAACCACCTCAAAATGGGACAGTTGGGCTACATGGTGCTGCGATCTAGTGCAACAAAGTAAATAGGACAACTGAGCTACATGGTGCTGCAATGTTCAATGGGACAACATCATGATGAGACAGAACAATGATGGGACAACCAGTGTTTTCAAAACCGTTTTTAAAAACCGGTTACCGGTCTAACCGGCCGGTTAGCAAGGCTGCCGGTCTAAACCGGCCAAAAAACCCGGTTGGGAAGGCCATTTCGCCAGTTTTTTGCCCTAACCGGTGAAAACCGGCCGGTTTAGGACAAAACCGGCCGGTTTGTATCAAACCGGCCGGTTTTCCTAAAACCGGCCGGTTTAGGCACGTCCCACCATAAAAGTTAAAAAAAAGCATATTTTTTCACTATGTTTCAGGGGTTTGGGGGGAAACTAAGTGTTTCAACCCTAACAATGTTGGCAATTAATGGTAATGTTATAATTCTATAAAGTAAAGATGCATTTCCTTTAATTTCATTTTCAATCCATTTTAACTTAAATTTTAACATTACCATGAAATGACTCAGGATTTTTGAGAGTGGTTTCGACCTCATTGGATTTCATATGGAGAAACTAGAATTTTAGAATTTCACTCAAGATTCAGTAGATAATGGTTTTCAGGAATTTCATGGTTTGGGGAACAATAAATGCAATCGAAGCTCCAAATGATGAGCAAAACTCCTGATCTAGATCCCATTGTGTTGGACGATATTGATCCAACATCAGAATGGGTGGAGGAGACTGAAGAACCTGTGTTTGAGGCTGATTTTGATATCGACATGGCTTTAGTGGGGGATGATGCAGATTATGTGGTGGCATCAAATCTAGGATTAGTAGCGGCATCAAGGAAAGGCAAAGAACCAATGGAAGGCACTAGTCATGCAGGTCGACAAACTCGTGCTTCCATTAGGTCCACTTCTATTGTCATTGGTGGCATTGATTCTGAGGTTGCAGATCCGGCTGAGGCATCCTCAGACTCTGAACCAGATGATGTCTATGTAGCTCTTGATGATGATCCTATGTCTAGTAGTGGTGATGAACTTGATGATTGATCATGTGTACACTATAGACTTGTAGTAGGCCAATGGCCTCATAGCTTGCAGCATTGTTTTTGGACTTTATAGGCCATTTAGAGCCTCATTTCTTATGTATTTTGCTATTTTATCGATGATATGTATTGTACTTGGTGTCATTTTGATATATTCACCTTTACATGGTATATAAATGAGCAAACTTTGCATATTTTGTCTCTATTGGCTTGGAATCATGGTTTTACATCTTAAAAATAGTTTTGTTTCAATAAAAATTAATTATTTAATGTATTTTTTAAAACCGGTTCGTTTAGACTAAACCAGTCCCGGTTAGACCGGTTCCGGTCGGTAAACCGGTTCATTAGGTGGACCGGTCCGATCACCGGTTCCGGTTTTAAAAACATTGAGTCGAGTGGCATTGAAAGAACATATGGAGGTTCGTTTCCTCAGCATACCGACATAAAGCACAACGTCCAGGTCCATTCCATCCCTTTCTCTGTAAGACCTCCCATGTAAGGTTCCTGTTCCATAAAATGAGCCAAGAGAGAAGAATAATCTTTGTTGGGCAGGCAGCTTCCCAAAGTGAGGGAGGATAAATCGGTTGAATACTCGGAGCTGATAGTTGAGAGAGTGCAGCATAAATGTCCTTGACTTTTACTGGAAGAGGAGCCCGAGGCAATTTCCATGCCAAGATATCCTTACGTTTCGACCTATTGATTGGCAAGACAGATAGAGAGGAGTGAACAGATTCCCACAAGGGACGTAGATGTGCAGGCAAGTGGAGATCTGCAGCCACCTTCCAAACTGGCATTGAATTATTCCATGAGCCAATAAGCTTTTCCCAAGTGAAGATACCTCTCTATTGAAGATATGTGATCAGATCCGGATGAAAGTGGTAGTTGAGGCCATCCATGATGAAATCACGACCAAAGAATGCATTTGCTCCTGAGAGTAGCTTCCAACGAAAATTCATCAATATGAAGGATTTATTTTTACAAAAACTTGCCCAAATGGCGGAGCCGTGCTTGGTCCCCAATGCATTCCTTCTGTACCAAAATTCTATGCTTTTTCCTTGTAGATATTTCCTTCTTATAAAGTTGCTCCATGGACCTGTACCATAAATACCACGGATGTACGATTTGACCAGAAGTGCATTGCCCATCCTTCTCATGTCCAGAAGGCCCCAACCGCCCGATTGTTTGGGCTTCGAAATGGATTCCATCTTAACCAGATGATATTTAGATTGAAAAGATTTACCCCCCCATAAAAAATTTGCTGCATATGAATTCATTTTTCTGATGACAGACGCAGGAAGAAAAAATAAGTGCGCCCAATAAATGGCCAACTGTGACAGAATTGCTTGTATCAAAACCAATTTCCCAGCTAATGAAAGAAGCCTATGCTCCCATCCGGATATTCTGTTATAAAAACGATCCAGGAGCCAGGACTAGTCCCCCTTCTTGTATCCCTTTGGTTTGAGGTTGAAACCGAGATATTTCATGCCGCTGTCGATAGACACTACCTCGATACCAAAGAGCGATGCAATCCAGGCAACCGTTTCCGCAGCTGAATCATTATGAAATATTTTTGACTTTTCCTTGTTAATACATATACCTGATGCTGATTGAAACCTGTCGAAAATGATGAAGAGGCATTGCCAGGATGCTTTATGAAGCATGACAAATACAAGAATGTCGTCCACAAATAGGTTGTGGGATAAGAAAAAATATTTAGTCATCTTAATCGGTATGAAGCAAAACCCGGCTTCAGCTCTATTAAATTGAATGCTGAGAGTGTTCATGACCAAAATGAATAGCAACGGAGAAAGGGGACAACCCTGACAGAGTCCATGCTCAGCTTTGAAGAAGGGAGAGGGAGAACCATTGATGATGACCGAAAAATTTATGTTTTCCACATATGCCATGATCCATTCAATGCCACTCCTGCGCAAACCGATTTTGGCTAGTAAAATCCTAAGGAAGCCCCAGTCAACACAATCATATGCCTTTTTTAAATCAAATTTGAGAATGGCAGCCTTTGTATTTTTTGACCGGAGAGAAAATAGGCATTCTTGAGTTAGCGCCATTGCATCACATATGTTCCTTTCCTTTAAGAAAGCATGCCAGTCCCTGGTAATGTAGCGATTGAAAACCGGTTTAAGCCTCTCCGCGATGATTTTCGTAATAATTTTGAACAATGAATTATAGAGCGCAATCGGTCTGTAATCCAGGAAAGATGAGGAATCATTTTCCTTGGGGATGAGAGCAATAAGGGTAGATGATAGAGCTGAGTGTACAGTACCAGTCGTTCGTGAAGCCTCCACCATGTGCAACAAGTCAGATTTGAACAGCTCATAAAAGTGTAAGAAAAATTCGATGGGCCAGCCATCAGGCCCCGGGCTTTTATCCTTTTTAGAAGGCCGCATGGCAGCAAAGAGCTCCTCCTCAGTAACAGGTTTGAAAAAATTTTCATAGGAGGAGGCATCGAACATGACAGGCGAGTGTTCAGCATCCCATACCATATCATTTGCATTTGTTTGAACCCTTTTGTATTGTTCTTTGAAAACCCTGCTGGCTTCATAAGAAATGTCCTCGTGAGAGTGATAAAACTCGCCCTTTCCGTCATCGATCTTCCATATAGCATTCTTCCTTTTCCTTGCATTGGCGAAATTTTGAAAAAACTTGGTGTTACGATCTCCAACCTCTAGCCACAGCACCCTGCTTTTTAGCCGCCATGTAGCTTCTTCTATGCTGAGGAGATGGTTCCTTCTTTTTTCCAGAGCCCTAATGGACGACCTTTTGTCAAAAGACATCATATGAGGGGAAGACGATGATATGGCGTCCAGATCTTTTTGAATGCGGATGAGCCCCTGCCTGTCGCGTATGATATTTTGATGTTGCCACTCCTTTGCATACTTTTTGAGGCGTGATATCTTTCCACAGAAAGTAATGGATACTACGTCTTCTATACCTGCCAACTCCCCCCATCTCTTGGAAATTTCATCGTTGAAGGAGCTGTCTTCTAGGAAAATCCTGTTGAATTTGAAGTAATATTCCTTTCTATATTGTTGAGTCCTCCATTCTAGCAGAATGGGCTTGTGATCGGACAGATAAACATTTGCAATGGAGGAAATAGGCAGACCCCAATTATCAATGATATTTGCTTTAATGAGAAAGTGATTGATCCTCTTAGCGATAAAGGTCGGACCATTCCTGCCATTTTTCCATGTCGGCCCCATATTTTCAGGACAAATGTCTACAAGGTTCTTGTTTAAAAGCTCCATCCTAATTGTGTCCGAAAGAGGGTCCTTTTTCCTGCCTGTACCCCAACATTCATCTGGGCTGAGGGTAAAATTCAAATCCCCAGCGATCAGCAAAGATTTCATCTCTAAAATTTCAGACACGAACAACCTTTCCCAGAAAGGAGCCCTGTCCCTGCACGGGCCATAAACATTAAGAAGATTTAATATATTAGCGTGACCACGAACCGAAGCAAAAATCATGATACCAGCGCAGCATTTGAAAGCTCTTGCCTTGATCCACGTGGGATCCCATAGAACAGCGAGACCGCCTGACATCCCGATTGCCCCAATGGCCACCATAAACCAAGAGGGAAACATTTTTCTGAAATATGCAATGGACACCCTGCTAGAGTGCATAGTTTCTTGCAAGAAAATGATTTTTGGATGAACGAGAGAGAAAACAGTTTTGAGTGCCTGAAATTTGTGGGGGCCACCCAGACCCCGTACATTCAGGGAGATGAGAAAGGTCATCTTGACGATTCACCAGCCAACCGTGCTCTAAGAGGCTGTGAGACATCCGTTTCCATGATAGGGACCTCTATCAGGGACAGATTAGTAATTCCCAAGTCAGAGGCAATCGTCCTTCCCCGGAAATGACGACTCTCGCCCTTCTTCTTCTTTCTAACAGTAATATTTGAAGCCGAGTTTGGACTGATAGAGGGTTGAGGAGGTTGGGGAGGCTTATGAATGGTGAGAGGTTCGAATTCAAGGGGATTCCTTTGAATAAATAAATCTATATCGCTCTCTGGATAGTCTTTCGGCGAATCGGAAGGGGAATTACTTGGGGTAGGAGAACCCTCCAGTTCCTTTCCCTTCTTCGAAACCAGAGGAGGAACAGGTGACGGGCGAGCAGGAGAAGATGAGGAAGAGTTGATCATGATGGTGTGCGAGCCAACAGTAAAATCCCGCTTGCTCATATCGAGAGGAGAGGGGACAGGGAGGTCCGAGAAAGGCTCTGGAGAAGGATGAAAAAGTGGTGATGCGAAAGGTCGGAGGGGAGAGACATGCAGGGGGATATCGCCCATGGGTGGGCCATCAGCAAGGGGGTCAGGGGAAGATGTCGGGAAACCGTGACCCCCAGAGAAAGTCGTGGCCTCCATCGGCCTGAGACAATGATGAGAGGACTTAATCCTCCTGCCTAGGTGAGACTTGCAGTCTTTGATAAGGTGGCCAGTCTGATGGCATCAGGAGCACCTGAATGGGATGCCCCAGAAATCGATTCTCTGCCTAACCTATCTGCCATCCGATATAATATCGATGTACTCAGGATATTCACCCTTGAAAGGCTTCTTGATGAGTAGCCATGCCACCCTTTTATCCCGTTCCCCCTTACACCAAGGGTCAACATATATACATTTACCAATCGAGTTCCCAAAGTTGGAGAGTGTCTCAGCTGACCAAAATTCTAGAGGCAAGTTGGGCAGCTTTGCCCAAATCATACAGTTGGATGGAGTGTTTTTTAAAGGGTCAAAACCAATATACCATTTGGACAAGAAAAGGAAGCTCCTGCCAGCCACCGAATGTTTCTTGAGAATGGACTCCAAGTCCGCCTCTTTAAGAAAGTGGAAGGAGTACCAATCTTTCATCAGGCGGGAAATGATGGGTGAATACCCAAGAATAGGGGACCACTTTTCCGATAACCATGTCCTCATGTCCTGGTCCTTCATATGTGGAAAATGCCACTTCCCGACGAGGGCAAACTTTTGAAGACTATTGATGCGCTCCGTTAGAGCAGCGCTGCTGACTGAAACCGCCTTAAGGGGAGGACCAGATTTGACGGGGCGGCAACGATGGTTGAAGAGGTTAGGAAGAGCATGAGAACCGCCTTTAGAGAAAAAATGCTGACTAGAAAACCGAGGGGTGCTATCCTTAGTTTCAAATTGTGATTGTGCAGTGAATCCAATCAGAAGCATTTCCTCCATAGTGGTACGCCAGCCTTGAGAGGCGTCATAAGCCTTTTCAGCTTCAATAGCCGCGTTGATTAGAGATTGGGTTTCAGGTGACACGACCCCCTCTGACATGATAGAAGAAAAAGATGAAAAAGAAGGCCCCAGAAGGTAGATGATGATAAATGCCGGGATAACCAAATACCTGGATGGAAGAAACGATACTGACAGAAGAGAGGGAGCCAGTACAGGAAAGAGTACTTAAAAAAGATATGACCTCAGAGCCTAAGATACGGTCAAAGGAGGCTCAAGAGTATTCTGCACTAAAAATCTCAATAGAATTAAGCAACAAATTGGGATGGTAAGTTTATGATTATCCAAATTTATATTTAATTAGATAGATAAATAATGATGTAAATAATAAAATAATGAAAAATAAGATTTTTTTTATTTGTATTGATTCTATTGACGAAGTAAAAATAGATATATCTTGTTTTAATTGTGGATACTCTATTCAATTTCGAAACAAATAAGGCTTATCTACATGTTTGCTGAAATTCTTTGATGCAATGGTGTTTTTTAGCCTTTTAATAGTGAGAATAATTTTTGTTGTCTTATTGGCTGATTTGTTGAATTATATTTAGTAAATACAGCTTGAGTGGGCCTAATGGTTAATAGCATTTGTTTCCTCCTAAGAGGTCATAGGTTCAAAACCAGAGGGGGTTGAGTATGTATGCCTTCGTAGAATTAGCAGAAGTATATATGCCTTTGTACACATAGTAGTCAAATGTGCACGGAGGTGGGTCCCTCATTCCACAAACAAGACGGTCTCATACACCAATTTGGTGTCTGCGCGGAGGTGGGTCCCTTGTCCCTCAAACAAGGCGGTCATGTACACCAATTTGGTGTCTAGGTTGGGTGTCACATTAAAAATGGATATTATTATTATTATTATTAAATGTTATTAGGGAAGATAAACATCAAAACATATACTTTATAATATCATTCATTTTTAATAAAATTTAAGAAGTCATAAAATTTATAGAGATTATATTTGTATTTTAGTTTTTTTAATTTTATTTTATTTTTTGTTGTTTTTATTGTATGTGATCCTGAGATAATTCGCACCCTATTTGTGAGCTTTAGTACAATACCTAGGTGGCATCTAAGCTATCAAAATCGCTCGGAATCTACCATCCTAGCGACGCGAACCTTAAATGGGTAAATATTTTCCAACGTAATTTTGACATGTAACCTTTTCACATGGAGTGCCTTAAACAAACATATTGTCACTCACGTTGTCTATTTTACCCTATGAGATTTTTATACTTTATTTTAAATTACTATATTATATATTTTACTATATATTATATATGATATATATTTATATATATATATATATATAAGTTAATATTTTTTTTTTTTTATTGGGGGGGAGGGGGAGAATTTCAAATTTTTTAAGGTTAATAGTTTTTTTATAATACCATGGTTTATTTGATGCCATGGCGAAAAAGCCACAAACTTCATTTTATATGATTACTTATGTAATAATTTTTAAATTAATCAAATTAATTAAAATAATAACTAGCAAATATTACTTTTGAAAAAAAAATCATCAACCTTTGATCTTTGAATATGTTGACACTTTAAAAATATTTTAAAATATTCTATCATATTACTTATAACATTAACATATTATGACTATTTATTAATAATTTATTTAATTTACAACAACCCTAATTAATAATTATAACCCTTTAATAATTAAAATAATAAAATAATATGGAGGGACCCTAGATTTGATCTGCATTTGAGTCAAGATGACGGAGTGACTCTGGCTAGGGTTTTGGTGGATGAGGGTTTCAGTGGCGGAGAAGATCTGAACAAACCGTCCTGTATGCAATCTTGAAGCAAAGAAGGCGAGCAGGGAGTGCAGTTCTAAGTGAGAAGGGCCAAATCAGGGATTTCTAGACCGTAGCAAGAGGGAACGAAAGGAAGAGTAAGCAATGAGGGGCCTAATTGAAACAAACGGGGGGAGGAGAGAGATCCCCTCCTACAAGAGCATGGCAATGGGGGAGGCAAGCAAGGAGTGTATGTGGAATGGAATGAAGCCAAATAATGGAGAAAACTTAGATAGCGGAGAAAACTGGCAGACGGGCCTGCGAGGTAAATGTCTTCCCAGGGCATCGAAGAAACCAGGTTTGTAATACCAAGCAACAAACTTGAAGAATATAGGAGTTACATTAAAGACTATGCATTAATATGTAAATTTGTAGGGTTCTAGCCGTTAGAGAAAGACTTCTCTAAATGGATACAACAGAGATGGAAACCTAAGGGGCATGTGAAACTAAAACTAGGAGGGAAAGGTTTTTTTACCATGATATTCTCTAACATAGAAGACAAGGAAATGATTTTCGAGGGAGGACTCTATTTAATGAATAATGCAGGCCTATTTATGCGGCACTGGCTAGACTACTACAACCCAGACAAAGAGAAAATGCTAGCAACCCCGGTTTGGATAAGACTCTTCGGGCTTCCAATGGAGTTTTGGGACCTGGAGATTTTAGAAGGTATAGGGAATACAATAGGGTCTTTTGTGAAAGTTGCAGAATCCACAAAAAGAGGAAGATATACATCATATGCCATAATATGCGCGTATATGAATATAACTGAACCTCTCCCACACTTCATTAAGCTAGAATATCATGACGAGATCTGGCAACAACCGGTGGATTACGAGCACATACCTTTTCGATGCAGATGATGTCATGAATATGGGCATCTTTTCAGACAATGCCCATTAAACAGAACAGGGGATGTAAAGGAGAAGAGAGAAGAAGAGAGAATAACAATAGAGGAACTTGAACAGGGGGAAGAGGGTTTTAAAGAAGTATAGCAGAAAAAGAAATTAGGGTTTAATAAACCACAACGACAAATGCCAAAGGAAAATATTACCCTGGAAACGCAAAACAAATTCAAAGTCTTCTAAGAAGAAGAAATTGATATGGAGGAAAAAGAAGACAGTGAGGAAGAGACAATGGAAAACTCGAAAGAATCAGGAAAACAAATATCAGAACAAAAGGGTATAGAACATGGGGAGGCAAAGGAAAAAGTAGAACAGCCAAATGAACAAATACAAATGGAGATAGACCCACAAAAAGATAAAGGAGGGGAAGAGGAGCGCATAATGAGGAAGTTGTTGCAGGAATGGAGGTTGTTAGATGAAAGATTCATCCCGGAGGAGCAGAAGCAAATATATAAAGAATCCTTCCAAAAATATAAAGAAAAAGTAGGGGTAACAACAACAAACAAATTGTAACCGATAGATTTACAAGGAAATCAGAACATGGGAATGAGAAGCTCTAGCAAAGGAGGAAGAAAGAGGGGCAGGCAATCAGTGAGCGAGACAATTCAGGAGGTAGGGGAGATGCTGGTGAACTCTGGAAGGGTCATACCTCTATCAGAGGTATTCCAACTACCACCAAAATTCTTAAAATGATTGTTACAAGTTGAAACATTAGAGGCCTTAACAATAGAGGTAAACACAGATACCTGAAAGATAGATTAAAAAGAGATAAACCAAGTATAATGATAGTCCAAGAAACAAATATTAGTACAGAAAGAATGAAAGAATAATTAGCAAGGGTAATACTAGATATGAAATAATGGGACAGGATGCAACAGGTAGTGTGGGAAGACTTGCAATCATATGGAACCTGGAGGAAATACAATTTGAAAATTGGATAAGCCTCCCACGATTCCTATCAGGAACATTCAAGGTAATAGGATCATCGGAATGCGCAACATTAACAGGAGTTTATTGACCACACACCCCAACAGAACGAAAAGGATTCCTTCAAAATCTAAAAGCAATGAGAAGATTTATTCTAGAGAAGCCATGGATTATAGGGGGCGATTTTAATATGATTAAGACCTTAGAAGAAAAGAGGGGAGGGATGAGAAGGATAGATTCAAATATGGAAGCGTTCAGAGATATGATATCATAACAAAGATTGGTGGATATCGAAACAATAAATGGCACCCATACATGGAATAAACGTAGAGGAGGGACAAATCAAATAGCTTCAAGATTGGATAGATTCCTTATCTCCGAACAAATTGATGAAATATGTGTTCATAGAAGCCATGATCCTACCAGTAGTAGGCTTAGACCATTGGCCAATAAAGTTGGAGATAGACCTCAAGAAGAGCCCCAAAACAAGACCGTTTAGGTTTGAA
This sequence comes from Pinus taeda, assembly GCA_000404065.3. NCBI lineage: Eukaryota > Viridiplantae > Streptophyta > Pinopsida > Pinales > Pinaceae > Pinus > Pinus taeda. The sequence continues at coordinate 41,639 of APFE030785347.1, forward strand.
GCCTTTTGGCTTAGAGACTAGAAGTTTCTACCTAAAATAGAAGAATGGTGGACTAAAAGCAAACAAAATGGAAGAAGCAAGATGCAAACTTTTCAACTCAAATTGAAAGAGCTTAGAGGGAGAATAAAAAAATGGAATAAAGAGGAATTTGGGGACATCCTCAAAGAGCAGCATCACTTAGAATAGAAAATGAGTGAACTACAACAGAAGGATATACTGGAGGGTAGAAATGAGGAGAGAAGCAGAGAAGAAGGCATTGTATTATGCCAATTAGAAGAGCGAAGGAAACAGGAAGAAATCCTATGGAAACAAAAGTCCAGAGTTCAGTGGCTCAGAGGAGGAGAGAGAAACAAAAAGTTCTTTCAGAAGGCTATGATTCAACACAGACAGAGGAACATGACCTTCTCAATTAAAAACAAGGAAGGCTAGCGCATAATTCAGAACAAGCAAATGGAATAGGATCTGGTAAATCACTTCAGGGGTTTACTCACTGAATCCCAGAGAAATAGAACAGAGGCCATAGGAAGGATTAGTAAGGAAATTCCCAAGCTTGTAACCAGAGATCAAAATTTAGCCTCGATGAGGGGAGGAACCCTAGAGGAAGTGGAGGAAATAGTGAAGGGCTTGAAAAGAAACAAAGCCCCAAGCCCTGATGGATATACAACGGAATTTTACCAAGCTTGTTGGCATTTCATAGGAGAATAAATCTTAGAAGTGGTGGAGTAAGTGTGCATACATCAAAAGGTATGGCCTAGATTAAACTCTACTTTATTAACTCTCATCCCCAAATCGGCTCATTCAGAATCAGCAGAAGGCTTCCGGCTGATTTCCCTTTGCAACGTTATTTATAAGATTATAGCCACCTTAATGGTGAAAAGACTCAAACCAATCCTGCCTAACATAATATCCTTAGAACATATAGGGTTCATTGAGGGGTGGAAAATCTTAGATGGTCTAGTAGTATCTCAAGAAGTTATACACACCTTAAAACCAAAAAATGAACCAGACATGATGATCAAGATGGACCTGTCAAAAGAATACGACAAAATAAACTGGAAGTATCTGGAATCCATTCTTCAATCCTATGGGTTCTGCAATAGATGGGTGAAATGGATACTGAGCATGATATCCATGCCGAACTTCTCCATACTCCTAAACGGTACTCCAAGTACAACCTTTAATGCTTCAAGACGCCTGCACCAAGGAGACCCCCTGTCTCCTTTCCTGTTTATAATAACAGCTGAAGGGCTGGGAAGTTACATTAAGAAAGAGCTAAGAGAAAGGAAAATTAAAGGGTTGCGCCTATGGGGAAACAACATCCTAGTTACTCACCAACAGTTCGTAGATGATATCATGATATTCTGCAAGGTAACACTGTGAGAAGTAAAAAAGGTAAAGGAGATCCTGGAGGTATTCATGGAAGCTTTTGGAACTGAAATAAATAAGGATAAATCGAGCGCCTTTATTTTCAACTCACCTGAAATAGTTAAAGTCCACCTGATAAGAATCTTGGGGTTCAGAAAGAGAGAGTTGCCCACCAAATACCTACGAACCATGCTCGATATAAGCTCACTAAGGATAGCCAACTGGCAACCCATTATAGAGAAACTTAAGAGCAGATTAGAAAACTGGGCCTTTTGGATTCTGAATATAGTAGCTAGGTTGGTGCTTCTTAAATCAACATTGCAATAAATCCCTTTCTATCCGCTATCGGTTATGGCAATTCTGAAAGGAGTTTGCACCAAAATGATTTAAATTTACAGGAAATTCCTATCTGGAGGGTAAAAAAAATAGAAGAAATGGGCCCTAAGTTCATGGAACAACTTAACAAAAACAAAGGAGTAAGGGGATTAGGGCTAGCAGATCCAGCTATTTTAAATCAAGTCCTAGCGGCGAAACTTTGGTGGAGGTGGATGAAAGGAGGCAAAGATCTATGGAAGGAAATATGGACATTAAAATATAACATGCCCACAATAGCCGAAGAAATTATGAGAAAGGAAGAAATTCCAAAAGGATCTGTGATATGGGAACTTGCATGTCAGAACAGAGACATCATAAATAGACATGCTTTTTGGAAAATAAGAAATGGAAGGACAACAAAATTCTGGGAGGAAGCCTCGCAACAAAGGGAAAGAATGATGGAAATCCAAGAGTTGAAAAATATTTACAGGGAAGCCAAGGCTAAAGGCTTAATCCTAGTCAAAGACTACTGGAAGGAACGAGGAGAAAATGAGATGTGGAGAGAATGGAAAGGACCTAAAGAATGGGATAATAACATCAAGGAGGAACTAAAAGCTAGGATAATAAAGGAGATGGACTCAAGAAGGATTAAGAATAGAGATCGACCAGATAACCTCAGATGGGGCGGAAACACAAAAGGCACTTTCTCAATCAGAGAAGAATATACCATAAAATCCAAGCAAGCACAGGAAGCTCGAACACAAGATTGGAAACAATTATGGAAGAATAGGTGGTGGCCAAAGGTCACCATGTTTGCATGGCTAGTAGGTAGAAGATGCATACTTACATGGGATCAAATACAGAAAAGAGGGTTCTTAGGACCACCAAGATGTAGCTTATGTAAACAAAATGGAGAAGATCAGGAACACATCCTAAACGGTTGTTTGGTAGCTCAACTTCAATGGGAAGAAACTAGATGCCTCTTTGGAAAGTCAAACTGAAACCCCCTGGACATAATACAAACTCTATTACAATGGGGGAAGGGACAATTTCAATGCTCGATGATCAGAATAGCATGGACCCTGGTAATGGGGTTCAACATATGGAACATCTGGAAAGAGATAAATAGAAGGATTTTTCAAGGTAAGATATCTACACCTGAGGATTTATGGAAAAGAACTCAGAATCAAATAAGAGAAACAATTCTATCGGAAACGTGGGACCAAGAAGACTGGAGAATTTCGGAGGAAGAGAACCATATTCTAAGAAAGCTAAATCTGGAACCCGGGATGGTTTTCCCTCATCATCAAAAAACTCAGGTTATAAAAAACCAAAGCCCAGTTGCTTTCATTCACCCTTAGGACCGTTTCATCAAACTTAACTTTGACGGAGCTTCAAAAGAAAATCCGGGACCGGCTGGATATGGCGGGATCTTTAGAGACAACCAAGGTCAAACCAGATGGATCTATGCAGACATAGGAGGTATAATGAGTAACAATGAAGCCGAATTCATGGCAGCATATCAAGGAATCAGGATCGCAATCAGAAATGGATACATGAAATTAGAAATAGAAGGGGACTCAAATTTGGTTATAGAGACAATCAGAAAACTAAATCATGGCAAGTCATGGGAACAGGTGGCTAAGTGTTGGAGGATGGTGGGTCTCATCTAGGACCTCGAAGAATCTATGAAACGCATTGAGTATAAGGTCATTCATCATGTAAGAAGAGAAGGTAATAGACCAGCAGATTACCCGGCAAATTAGGGGTGCAACGAACGGGAAGGAAAAGTAGATACCATATGGACATCCCAGCTGGCCACGACGAGATGGGAAACCTTAAACCGAATCACCAAACAAGATAATAATTGACCAATACAACCATGATCATGATAACACAAATACCCCGATCGGGGTGGAGAAATACGGTCAGCTCAAGGCAGTGATGGGATGTAGTATCGGCCAACACACGCCACACCTTTAGGCTATAATTATTAGGTTAGTTGCGACAACATGCAGAGGATATCACATACCAAGATGAGGAGTAGATCAAATTATGGCAATGGCAAGAGAGAGGATCGGCGACAATCATCTTCCGCAATAGGGGTCAGGTGGCGGTATTCATTTAGGAACTGGAGCAGGTAGAGCAATAGATAATTTGAAATCTGGGAAGGTGGCGAAGAGCAGAGTAGTTTGGTAGAGAGACTCGGGACACAGACTTAAACGTCGACAAAACAATATGGTGGAAGGAGAAAGGAGGGAAAGGTAGGTGAAGGAGTGAGAAAGGAGGAATATTCGGGGGGAGCGGGAGCAAATAGCGGAGGAAACTGAAAATTCCGAAGAAAGGGAAATGGAGATAAGGAAGGAGAAAAGTAGGGTGAGGGAGACCTTTGAAGTAGGGCAAAGCAGCAGAAGCAATAACAGGGGAAAACTGTCAAAAAGAGGAAAAAGAAGGAGGTGTAGGGGACGAGGAAGATCATGGCAGGTAGACCACTACAGGACGGAGACTCCAGCCTTGAACTAGCAAAAGAGGGGTCGTCAATCCATAGAGCAGGTTGCGCAGGAAGTAGAGAGAGCTTATGTCAAAGGGACTGACATTGATATTAGGAGGATAATAGATGCGCTGGAAAACAGAGTTCTGGAAGAACCCTCTGATCCAGAAATGGAGGAGTAGAACACCTTGCTTCCGGATCCTGGGAATACGAGAGGGCGCCTAACGTTATATAAATAGGCATTACACATGTATTGGGTGATGAAACATTTGTTAGCCAGAGCAATGGAGCAGGTCACTGTTGAGATGACAGAGATAGCCCAAGGTTTGCCGAATATGAAAAAGGAGACGACCAATCTGCAGCTCATGATACGGAAGCAGGACAACAAAATAGAGGAAATCCGTGGCATGCTGAAGGAATTAACTGAGGCAAATCGTGAGGAAATCAAGCAAGAAATCATGGTAGACTGAATGTTTGCTTGATTATTTTTTGAATTTTGTGATAAGCTTTAGTGAAACAGTCTGTATGTCAGGTTTTGTTATGTGTCTGAGACTAGACATTAAGAGACAAAATGTAGATAGGGTACTGTTATGTTTTTTTATATCTTGCTTCTCAAAGTTGACAAGTGAACATTCTCAGACTATGTTTTTATGAGTGACCAACAGACCTAGTTTCCCTGCATGGTGGGTTGAGATCGCAAACGATTATATAATTTTACTGTTGTTGTATATAATAGAAAAGGTAACACCGCAACTTGCAAAAAAATTAATAAAATAATATAATGATTACCTTTATAATATATTAAAAATCAAAATTATAAGCCATTTAAATTAAAGAATTCTCGAAATATTAGTAATGTCATTCATGACACATTTAACTTCTAATCATATATTAAATTAAGGTTGCTATAATTACACCCGTAATAAACTTGGTGGTTCCCATGAAGCAAACAATGTATTTGAACTTATATTGCTTTTATTATGATTAAAATATAAAATAATAAATAAATTTAATTTATTTTTTAAATTTTAAAATTTTTAATTTTAAATAACTAATAGTAGTAGATTATAATACATAAAAATAATTATTTATATAATTTTTAATAAATAAAAATTTATAATAATTTATTAAATATATATATTAATAAAATATTAATTAATATTAATTAATAATAATATAATATTTAGTGAACTCGGAAGCCCTCTCCAGCTTTTTGAGCATAGAATAAAATCTTAAAACAAATAAATAATTTGTCTTTTTAGGTCCGATAGATCATTATTTGGTCTCAGCGGACGTTAACCATCATCATCATCATTATCATAATAAAAGGATTTTTTTCAATATATAGATATTCTTTTCTACCATTTCCATCATGATATTACGGTGGAATTCTAAATGAATATAGTTCCACGCTTCCTTTTATTGCTAGACATTTTTAGTGGAAGAGATGTTTGTTAAATTATCGTGGGTGAATTCTCAATGAATCTAAATTCCAACTTCCTTTTATTCTTATATTTCTTCAATGGAAGAGAGGTTTATTATTCGATTAAATACGTCTTATTAATTTTGATATGGTATGTTTTATTTTTAATTATATTTTTTTTTTTGTAAGTTGGGGCGGGATTTTCCGATTTACATGTCCATTAAGTACCTTTCACCGGGGGAAGGGTAGCTCAAGATTTGAACCCAAGACTTCCGATTCGGTGAGAATTCATTTCCACGACCCTTACCGCTTGAGCTACCCCATGTGGACAATTATATATTTTTTTATTCACATCAATTATAGATATATTTCCCATTAGTCTAACCACTTTAGTTTTTGGAGTTTCTTTTATGTATAAATTTTGCTCAAAATAAAGTTACAAATTTAAAAAAATCGTTGGAGTTATGAATATTAATGTAATGACCAAGCATTTTACGTAAATAAATTACTTATTTACCCTTATAGTGGAATATAAAACAGAGATTATTATTTTCTTAAAATGATGGAAATATTATTTGTTCAAAAACTGAGTAATATGAATTGCATAATATATGTGTACACAGTAATTTCAATAAAAAGTTATTTTATCTTCTTGCTTAAAGATAAAAGAAAAACAGTTGCCAGCATACTAGGGGGAAACCCTAACTGTTTTCTCTTTCCCATAGAAAAGGGGAAAGAGGAAGAGACCCGGGTTGTTAGAGGAAAAAACGGGAAGAAAATAAAGGGCACTGGAGCAGCAGAGAAGGGTGCTACGCCTGGTGAGGACTAGATAGCACAGGCACATTTGTGCTTCATATTGCTGAGGTTGTGGCCAGCAAGAGAGCTTGGGGGAGAGACGCAGTTCAGACGACTGGTCTCGTGGCTGGGAGGATATCAAGCATTAAATCATCTTCTACATGTTGTAGAAGCGCAGAGGATAGAGGACGAGGAGACACAGGTAAGTATTTTCAGTTTCCATAAAATCTGGAAGATTAGACATTACCTGGTATTCCTGAGAGTTTGATTATGATTACTGTAAGTATTACTTTTAGACTGTGAATCAGAACCTGGGGTATTACTGAAATCAATACTGGTAATGAATAACGTTTCTGTTTTGTATGTGTATATATATAACAAAAGAAAGAAAACAGAGAATGAGAACCTGAACATTATCCAGTACTTTACCTTCTGACAATTTAAATTGTATTCAATAAAAGAGACTGTAGTTATTAAGGACAATGATGAAACAGAACGATCCCTAATTGCCATTAATTGGATATGAAAACAGGGATACAGTTAATCATATCTGTATTATGTAAATAGCACAAGAAATAGCAATTTATACCTGACGAGTATTCAAGAGCAGAGACTCATACTTTGCCAAAAACGATACAAGCACTGAAAGGAATGAATGAAATAATATACATATACCTCGAAAGAGTTACATTACAGGTGTAGTAGCTAAAGGAGGGAGTTACTGTGTATCATAAGATATATATTCCAAGGTCAAGGACTATACAAGCCCTCTCGGAAAACATAAGTGTAAACATATAATGTAAGAACAATAAAGTAATAGAACCATAGCATAAACATTGTCGAGACAACCGTCCAATTATATCAACTGTAGATTTAGTGGCTGGCGGAATACACAGGTGGGTACCACCTGGTAGCATGGAGCTACAGTATGGCGCCGAGGCACAAATTAATTAAACCAGTGAATTAGGTTAGCCGCTCAGAAGGTAATTTCATTAAAACGATAAGCAAGGAAATAAATACTGAAGAATTATGGCCTGAGCGCTCAACAATTCACCATCATCGAATGATGAGGAACATTGATGACCCACGTAGGAGCGGGATCATCATTGAGCCGTAACAGGATTTTCCCTTAAATAACAACACTGATACATATCGGAATCATGCAGAAAGTTCAGTCGCTCGTGCAAGAGCTAGCCATTATAAAAACAACAGGCATTATCATATATTTCAATATATCAATATACCATTTAATCATGAGAAAGACGACAACCCGTGAAGGAGTACAGCCGCCAGCAAACCACAGAACACTTCATAAACTAAATAATCAATGCATATGCAAGCATTGACAGACTCGGTGGTTCGTAGGAAGCAACCCATTTACTATTAGAACATCAATATGTCAAACATTAACAAAGCAGTAAGTACAGAAACCAATCGATGACTTGTACAGGCAACTTGGGAACAAACCCAGAATTCACAATGCATTAAACTGTAGCCAAAATGATACCGAGTCCATTACATAGTAAATCGTACTGAGAGTCGAACAAATACAACAAACAACAGAACTACTCGAGGGTTGAACTCGGCCCCATAACTCGGAACTCTTGAACAGTTTCAGAGGAAGGCCGTCAATAAATACAACCCTAAGAACAAGCTACACCATTCGGCGACCTAGAATTAAACCTCAGGACCAATGGTAAACATTGAACAAAAGAGAGGCTCTGCCGAAGAAGAGTCATTACGCCAATCAACAATAGATTCGACAAAAGAACAGTAATAAGCCCGACTCCGAGATTAAGCAACCAATAAATCTTTCGGTGGAAGAACTCATACCTGAATAGGATATGGACAATAGAAACCCTGCACCGTCCTCGTTACCACAGCCTCCCTGGACTGCTACCCTGTTCCAGCCAGCAGTGAACAAGGTAGTTAGCATATTCATAATTACAGTGGAAAGAGGAGCTAATACAATAACGGAGTCAAGGGATGCGTAATACCTGTCGGCCAGATGAAAGTTCCAGGAGGAAGGCGATAATGGCTCTCCACCGTCAACCGATTTCGTCGTTGTAGCACATTCTATGGCGTGAAGGGAATGAACCAGGATAATCTATGACAGAAGCCGGAGGGAGAAGCTGCTCTATGGAGCTGGAGCAACGTGCAAATGACCCAAAACCTCATGGTCGAAACCCTAAGTACCTTACCGCCAAGACTCCTCAACCCTCCACCGTCCGATCGATAGAAATCATCTGGATCGTCTATTGCTGTGGAAATCCCGAGGAAGTTGCAGCAGAGCTGTAACATTAAATTCCACAGCTACCAAAATCAAAATATCTGTGGAGCAAGTGGAGTGCGTGGACCGAGGAGCCAGATGTCCCACGCAGAATGTATGGATATGCCGCCAAACAAATATATTTATATATTGTATAAATAACCAAGGACAATCAAAGTTATGTTTCCGCCAACATATATATATATATATATATATAATAGGTTATATAATACATATAATTAATACATTAATCTAATATAATGATATATATATATTAGGTTATGGCGTTAATCAACGTATCAATTAACACATTAATCAAATTACCATGATGGTGTTATCGGGTAGAGTTATGGGTAAAGTAAATTTTTTTTAGTTTATGTAATGTTAATGTGTAGAGGGTATGACATATGGTATCAGAGCCCAGATACAACACTATGGCCTCTGGGTAAGACAATAATGAATGGACACTGTGGTAAATGAATTAACAGATAGTCATTCCATTATTACTCTTGAACGATTTCTTTTATAGGATCAGATTCTGAGGGCGAAGGACATGAGGAGGGCAGAGAATACACCACGACGACCTGTAATAGGACAGGGCGTGATCGGCGCAGAAAATAACCCAGAATTGTGGGTACAACTTGGAGAAGAAGCCAGAATCACAAATCAAGCCATTCTGGAGACAGTACAGGAGCTGAAGAATGAGATGGCTCGACTAGGAGAAGATAATGCCCGATTAACGATGGAACAAGAAAGAATTTTGAAAAGTTTGTTCAACAGAAAAAATCAACTACCAGTTAATCCTAGTGCGGAACAGCAAAGAATGTCGGAAGAGCAGAATCATCACATACCCCCCGAAGGATCGGAGGAGCAGGAAGAACGCTCTGACAATGCATTTGAACAGCAAACCTCGAAAAGATAAAGGATGGAACTACAAGGGGAATTCTGCAAGATTAAGCCACCACATTTTGACGGAGAACAAGAGGAAGCAGCTGAAGCATGGTTAATCAATATGAATAAGTATTTTCAGCTTTATGAATACGATCACAATCTTAAAGCACGACTGGCCATTTTTCAATTACAAGGAAAGGCTACCTTATGGTGGGAGGAGGTGAAGATCGTAAAAGGGGTTATCGAACAAAACATAACATGGGACAATTTTCAAAGGTTCTTTAAAGAGAGATATTTAACTGAATGCTTCTATGATGAAAAAGCCAGAGAATTCCATGATCTGCGATTGGGGCAGCAGACTATGGATGAGTTCATCACCCGTTTTACTTCCCTACTTCGCTACGTGCCATATATAAGGGAGGAAAAGGCGAAAGTGCAGTGATTCGTTAGCAGTTTGCCCCCGTACATGCGGGAAAGGATTGAATTTGACAATCCAAATTCAATGGATGAAGTAATCTGCAAGGCTAGAATCTGCTATCAACAAGGCAAACAAAAAGGAGAAACTGCTAGTAGGAAGTGGAATGAGAAGAAGAGTTTTAAGACAGTTGGAAACAACAAAGGAAATCGCAACAACGAAAATAAAGGAATTGGCAAAGGAGAAAATAGCAGATTTGCAGCAAAAACTACACCTAAGTTCAGATCTGCAAACGAGTCCAAAGTCAGTGAACAACAAATCAGATTGGATAATGAAGGGACAGCAAGACCCCCTGTGCAGTGCTGGGGTTGTGGGGGACCTCACTACATTAAAAATTGCCCACAACGAAAAGGGACTGAATAGTTATCCCAAATTCATGAAGCCTCAACCGTTGGCGAGGTGGGTCGAAGCGTACCTAGAATCAATGCGGCTTTGGAGGATCGACAGGCGGAATATCAGCCAACCATGGTCGAGTTCGAAGGTAAAATTTCAAACCTTACCATATCTGTTTTGATTGATCCTGGGGCCATGCTAAGTTATGTGAACCCAAAAGTAGTGGAACGTTGTAATTTACAATCTGTTAAATTTAAAACCCATGGCTAGTGCAATTAGCTACTGGAGCCAAGCGACGGGTAACAGCCAAGATCAACGATTGCTCTTTTACTATAGTAGACCAGCCAATAACAGTTGACCTGAACATACTCCCTCTGGGTTCCTATGACATTCTAATTGGTATGGACTGGTTGGAGAAACATTGGTCATTAGTTGACTGCAAAACCAAAATTATTTATTACAGAGATCAACAAGGAAACATCAAAGAAATGCAGGGAATTAAGCGACCAGTGCAGATTCGACCGATAACTGCAAATAAATTGGTAAAATGTGTACGGAAAGGTTGTCAAGTGTACGCCATCCAAGTGGGTTATGCGAATTCTAAGGATAAGTCAACATCTTTGAATAATATTCCTGTAATACAAGAATTTACAGATGTGTTTCCGGAGGAAATTCCAGGGTTGCCACTGTGAAGAAACATAGATTTTACTATAGAGTTGGTACTAGGGGCTGCACCAGTGTCACGAGCACCCTACAGAATGAGTGTACCTGAGTTGACAGAATTAAAAATGCAGTTGCAAGAATTACTAGACAAGAATTACATCCGTCCTAGTGTGTCTCCATGGGGGGCCCCAGTATTATTTGTCAAGAAAAAAGACGGCACCCTCCGGATGTGTATTGATTACAGACAATTGAATAAGTTGACTATTAAAAACAAGTATCTTCTTCCCCGGATTGATGAATTGTTCGATCAAGTGAAAGGCGCGACAGTGTTCTCTAAGATCGATTTACGATCAGGCTACCACCAGATCAGAATTAAAGATGAAGACATCGCAAAAACAGCTTTTAGAACCAAGTATGGGCACTATGAATTTGTGGTTTTGCCGTTTGGGCTCACCAACGCCCCGGAAACCTTCATGTGTTTAATGAACGGTATTTTCCATCCTTATTTGGATCAGTTCGTGCTGATATTTATTGATGATATCTTAATTTATTCACGCACCATCGAAGAACATCATGAACATCTCCGAATAGTATTACAGACCCTTCGGGAACATCATTTGTATGCTAAATTTAGTAAGTGTGACTTCTTCAAAGAAGAAATTCAGTATTTGGGTCACATGATCACAAAGGATGGAATTGCGGTGGATCCGGAAAAGATAAAGCTATAATGGAATGGCCGGTTCCAAAAGATGTAGCAGGTGTCCGATCTTTCATAGGGTTAGCTGGGTATTATAGGAGATTCGTGGAAGGTTTCTCTAAGGTGGCATTTCCCATTACCTCACTACAGAAGAAAGGAAAATTGTTTCATTGGACCCCAAATTGCCAGAAAAGTTTCGAGCAATTGAAGCATCTTCTCACCACAGCACCTATTCTGAGTATAGCAGATCCTAATAAGGATTACGTAGTATGTACGGATGCTAGTAAAGAAGGATTGGGAGGGGTCTTGATGCAAGAAGGCAGGGTAATTGCTTACGAGTCTTGAAAATTAAAAGAACATGAGCAGAAATACTCTGCTTATGACTTAGAGTTGGCTTCCGTTATACATGCCCTGAAGATGTGGCAGCATTATCTCATGGGCAGAAAAGTTTTGCTGCATACCGACCATCACAGCTTGACCAATTATTTCAGCCAACCTACCTTAAACGCTAGGCAAGCAAGGTGGGTGGACTTTCTAAGTGGCTTTGATTTTGATATAAAACATTTGCAAGGGAAGGAAAATAAGGTGGCAGACGCCTTGAGCCGAAAAATACAAAATTTGTATGAAGTTTCCATTAGTGGGTGGAAAAGTCCCTCACTAGAAATTATAAAGGAAATTGCAGATCAAGATACTGAATATCAGCAATTAAAATTGCGAATACAGCAATCTGCTAGAGAAGATAGCCAAAAATAATATGAATTAGATGACGTCGGAAGGATTTATTTCAAGAAAAGGTTGTATGTGCCAAATCAAAGCAGAATTAGAAATCTGATTATGGATGAATTTCATGTTAGTCATTACGCGGGTCATCCGGGTTATCAAAAGATGATAACAGCAATCCGAAAAGAGTATTTCTGGCTTGGAATGAAGAAAAACATTGTCGAATACCTGTCACGGTGCTTAGAATGCCAGCAGATTAAAGAAGAACATCAGCACCCAGCAGGATTGTTACAACCACTGCCAGTTCCAGAATGGAAATGGGAAATCATCTCCATGGACTTCATTACGGGATTACCCAAAACAAAAAGGAATAATGACTCCATTTTCGTGGTAGTGGACAAATTGAGTAAGGCTGCACATTTCATACCGGTGCAATCTACATATAGAGCTGCACAGATTGCTCATATTTTTATGCAGAATGTATTTAAGTTACATGGAATTCCAAAAACAATAATTTCTGATCGTGATGTGAAATTCACATCAGCATTTTGGAAAACATTGTTTTCTGAATTAGGAACTCAACTGAATTTCAGTACAGCATACCATCCACAAACTGATGGGCAAACGGAACGAGTGAATCAGATGGTAGAGGATATGTTAAGGGCTTATGTCATGCAACAACCCACAAGGTGGGAAGATTACTTACATCTGGTAGAGTTCACGTATAACAACGGTTACCATACCTCAACGCAGATGAGCCCATTTAATGTTATGTACGGCCGGAAATGTCGTGCACCCACCAGTTGGGGAGGACCGGAAGATAAATTGAGTCTAGGTCCTGAGATGCTGAAGGAAATGGAAGATATGGTAAAGAGGGTACGTATTAACTTGAAAGATGCCCAAGATAGGCAAAAGAACTTCGCTGATCGGAAAAGGAGATTTAAAGAGTTTCAGGTTGGGGACCATGTGTATATTCGAATTCAGGCCAAAAGAAGTACCTTGCAGTGGAATGGATGCGCCAAACTGGCACCCCAATATTGTGGACCCTTCCAAATTTTAGCAAGGGTCGGACCAGTAGCTTATCAACTGGCCCTGCCAAGTCACATCCGAATCCATAACGTGTTTCATGTTTCTGTCCTAAAGAAATATGTGTATGACCCTAAGCATGTAATCCGATGGAAAGAGATTCAGGTTGGTGATTGTTATGATAAAATTTAGCAAGAGTTATATATGAAAGAGACAAACTAATTCACGGAATTGTGTATTGCAGGTCGAGCCGGAAGGAGAGGTTCTGGTCGAACCGCTGAGCATTCTCGACTGGAGAGAAGTGTAGCTGCAGAAACGAGTTATTACCCAAGTTAAGGTTCAATGGCGACATTTTGGGCCCGACGAGGCCAGTTGGGAAGATGAGGAATTAATGAGAAGGACCTATCGAGATCTGTTCGGGTCTGTGAGACACTGAGACGGTGTCGAATCTCAGGGGGAGGAGATGTAATGACCAAGCATTTTACGTAAATAAATTACTTATTTACCCTTATAGTTGAATATAAAACAGAGATTATTATTTTCTTAAAATGATGGAAATATTATTTGTTCAAAAATTGAGTAATATGAATTGCATAATATATGTGTACACAGTAATTTCATATAAAAAGTTATTTTCTCTTCTTGCTTAAAGATAAAAGAAAAACAGTTGCCAGCATACTAGGGGGAAACCCTAACTGTTTTCTCTTTCCCACAGAAAAGGGGAAAGAGGAAAAGACTCGGGTTGTTAGAGGAACAAATGGGAAGAAGAGAAAGGGCACTGGAGCAGAAGAGAAGGGTGCTACGTCTGGTGAGGACCAGATAGCACAGGCACAATTGTGCTTCATATTGCTGAGGTTGTGGCTGACAAGAGAGCTTGGGGGAGAGATGCAGTTCAGACGACTGGTCTCGTGGCTGGGAGGATATCAAGCATTAAATCATCCTCTACATGTTGTAGAAGCGCAGAGGATAGAGGACGAGGAGACACAGGTAAGTATTTTCCGTTTCCATAAAATCTGGAAGATTAGACATTACCTGGTATTCCTGAGAGTTTGATTATGATTACTGTAAGTATTACTTTTAGACTCTGAATCAGAACCTGGGGTTTCACTGAAATCAATACTGGTAATGAATAATGTTTCTGTTCTGTATGTGTATATATATAACAAAAGAAAGAAAACAGAGAATGAGAACCTGAACATTATCCAGTACTTTACCTTCTGACAATTTAAATTGTATTCAATAAAAGAGACTGTAGTTATTAAGGACAATAATGAAATAGAACGATCCCTAATTGCCATTAATTGGATATGAAAACAGGGATACAGTTAATCATATCTGTATTATGTAAATAGCATAGGAAATAGCAATTTATACCTGACAAGTATTCAAGAGCAGAGACTCATACTTTGCCAAAAACGATACAAGCACTGAAAGGAATGAATGAAATAATATACATATACCTGGAAAGAGTTACATTACAGGTGTAGTAGCTAAAGGAGGCAGTTACTGTGTATCGTAAGATATATATTCCAAGGTCAAGGACTATACAAACCCTCTCAGAAAACATAAGTGTAAACATATAATGTAAGAACAATAAAGTAATAGAACCATAGCATAAACATTGTCGAGACAACCGTCCAATTATATCAACAATAGGTTTAGTGGCTGGCGGAATACACGGGTGGGTACCACCTGGTAGCATGGAGCTACAGTATGGCGCCGAGGCACAAATTAATTAAACCAGTGAATCAGGTTAGCCGCTCGGAAGGTAATTTCATTAAAACGATAAGCAAGGAAATAAATATTGAAGAATTATGGCCTGGGCGCTCAACAATTCACCATCATCGAATGATGAGGAACATTGATGACCCACGTAGGAGAGGGATCATCATTGAGCCGTAAAAGGCTTTTCCCTTAAATAACAACACTGATACATATCGGAATCATGCAGAAAGGTCAGTCGCTCGTGCAAGAGCTAGCCATTATAAAAACAACAAGCATTATCATATATGTCAATATATCAATATACCATTTAATCATGAGAAAGACGGCAGCCCGTGAAGGAGTAGGGCCGCCAGCAAACCACAGAACACTTCATAAACTAAATAATCAATGCATATGCAATCATTGACAGACTCGGTGGCTCGTAGGAAGCAACCCATTTACTATTAGAACATCAATGTGTCAAACATTAACAAAGCAGTAAGTACAGAAACCAATTGATGACCTGTACAGGCAACTTGGGAACAAACCCAGAATTCACAATGCATTAAACTGTAGCCAAAATGATACCGAGTCCATTACATAGTAAATCGTACTGAGAGTCGAACAAATACAACAAAGAACAGAACTACTCGAGGGTTGAACTTGGCCCCATAACTCGGAACTCTTGAATAGTTTCAGAGGAAGGCCGTCAATAAATACAACCCTAAGAACAAGCTACACCATTCGGCGACCTGGAATTAAACCTCAGGACCAATGGTAAACATTGAACAAAAGAGAGGCTCTGCCGAAGAAGATTCATTACGCCAATCAACAATAGATTCGACAAAAGAACAGTAATAAGCCCGACTCCGAGATTAAGCAACCAATAAATCTTTCGGTGGAAGAACTCATACCTGAATAGGATATGGACGACAGAAACCCTGCACCGTCCTCGTTACCACGACCTCCCTGGACTGCTACCCTGTTCCAGCCAGCAGTGAACAAGGTAGTTAGCATATTCATAATTACAGTGGAAAGAGGATCTAATACAGTAACGAAGTCAAGGGATGCGTAATACCTGTCGGCCAGATGAAAGTTCCAGGAGGAAGGCGATAATGGCTCTCCATCGTCAACCGATTTCGTCGCTGTAGCACATTCGATGGCGTGAAGGGAATGAACCAGGATAATCTATGACCGAAGCCGGAGGGAGGAGCTGCTCTATGGAGCTGGAGCAACGTGCAAATGACCCAAAACCTCATGGTCGAAACCCTAAGTACCTTACCGCCAAGACTCCTCAACCCTCCACCGTCCGATCGATAGAACTCATCTGGATTGTCTATTGTTGTGGAAATCCCGAGGAAGTTGCAGCAGAGCTATAACATTAAATTCCACAGCTACCAAAATCAAAATATATGTGGAGCAAGTGGAGTGCGTGGACTGAGGAGCCAGATGTCCCACGCAGAACGTATGGATATGCCGCCAAACAAATATATTTATATATTGTATAAATAACCAAGGACAATCAAAGTTATGTTTCCGCCAACATATATATATATATATATATATAATAGGTTATGGCGTTAATCAACATATCAATTAACACATTAATCAAATTACCATGATGGTGTTATCGGGTAGAGTTATGGGTAAAGTAATTTTTTTTTATTTTATGTAATGTTAATGTGTAGAGGGTATGACAATTAATTATTAGGATTTCACAGTCCCAATATATTGATCGTTAAAATGAATTTAAAAAAATTTAATTTAAGTAATAACAAAAAATATATTTTCACCATTTTAATTTTAATTATTTTAATTTAAAAAACAAAATTCTCCTTTGATTAAAATGTCTTTTGTAAAGCTCAATGCAAAATTAACCTACATATAACTATTTAATTTTGGATTATCCTAAAATAGTATTATATTATAATAACTAACCAGCGAACAAGACCCAAGTGATATCTTATATTAGTTTTATATAGTATTGGTGTAAGCTAGTGTGAGGAGGTTTGTTTGAAATTTAATTATCTGTGCAGATTTAAAGGATTCGCATTGTTAGAGTTATTTTATGCCGTAGACATGTCTTTTTTTTATGTAACTATTATGAATGATTATACGTATTGTTTTTTATTATTTACATAATTTAGATATTTTGTTTGTTTTTGTTAATTTTTTTTATTAATTAATTTGTATTTTTTTTATTATTCAATATTATAGATCTATTATAATTAATAAAATGAGTTCTCTATATTTATTATTTTGTTACGGTCTTTTTCTTCCCTGATGATATTTTTTATGTAACCATCAAAATTAAAAATACAATAAAATGAAATGAAGGAAATTATATTTCAATATTAATTAGTGTTTCGACGAATATTGTTTGATTTATGTGGATGACTTTTAACATACATAAGAACTCACATAAATCTAGCCTTTGAGTTACACTAGACTAAGAATTCCTTCAATTATTATTTTAATTTTACTAAAAGTAAAATATTTATTAAATCTTTTTTAATAAAATAAAATTTTAAAAACTTTCGTATTAATTTTATTAATTTTTTATTTACGTGTGATTATTTTTGTTTCTTACACATGTTTTTATGCACTTTGTTTAGTTTATCTTTAAAAAAAGTGTATTTATTTATTTATTCTGGGATAAAAATATAAAAAAGTTGTGTATCAATATTTTAGTATACTTAATCATTTAACCAAACATATTTGGAAATTTAATGTCTTAAGTGAAGATGATTGATATTTAAAATTTTAATGTGAATATATTAATGTCATTTTATTTAAAATTATTATCATTAAAATATTTTAATATGTTATTATTTTCACTTTTCCATATTATTTGAAATTTATAAACTAAAACTTAAAATTTTATCTTGGAGCTTAGATATTTATCTTTTTCACTAAAATAATTATATAGATGGAAAATTTCACTAAAATAATTATATAGATGGAAAATTTGAGGATGCTACATCTTTAAAGATTAAAATGAAATAGTTTCCTAGAATTTTTATATGGGAAATTTGAAGATGCTACATCTTTAAAGATTAAGATGAAATAGTTTCCAACATAAGTAGATTTTTTATAGAGTTATTTTAATTGGTGACCCAACCTATTTATATAATTTCTGCTATTTTGGAAAATGACAAAACGTCTAGTAAAATTTAAATTCTTTAGTATTATTTTCAAAGTTCATTTTAATATTTTCGTAAAATGATCATTATAAAACTAAAGTGTATGGAAATTTGCATCATTAATGCTAATTTTAGTTTTAATTTTTTTAGAAAATAAAATTACCTATTAACTGATCTAGAATACCATGATGGAGAAATCAAATTAATGCATATGATAGATATCAAATCATTTTCAGTTTTACTTTTTTTTTTTAAGAAAATAAGAATAATTATTAAACTAAATTTCATATTTTTCAGCATTGTATTAGATTGTATTTAATGTTTTCCATAATTCCATGAAAGAGGAATCCTTATAATGTGAGGAGAGAAGGTTCATTTTAACGTCTTTACTAAGTTTTTCAAATGTAATGCATATTTGTCAAATATATTCATTATATTTTTAGTTTTTTCCTTCTATTATAATGTGTTTTTTCTAATCGAAACACTAAGCATATGCTCATTAAACTATTGGTACCTATGATTAATATTTTAGAATCATTGTTTGAAAATGTTCATAATTAAAATATTGGTATTTTTTTGTTAATATTTTAGAAGCATTATTTGGAAATGTTGAAAAGCATACTTGAATAAAGTCATGTTTTAACAAGGTTTGGATTCTAGATAGTCACATCATCTACACAATGAGCCAAAAAAATTTAAATGAATTCATAAAAAGATTTTACAAAAATTGAAAATAATGTTGTTGAACACTGTTTGACATTCAATAACATCATTTGATAAGAAAAATAATCTCATCTTGAAACAAAATTCATCTTATGCTCACTTTGTTTGGTTATTTATGTATGCTCATATGGGAGGGTTTCCCTATCATTGAGAAGGTTGAGCCTGAAAAGTTCACAAGGTTACTAAGATATTCATCAAAAGCTCATCTCAACATTTAGTATTTCAATCTCACCATTAGAAAGCTTAACTATTATATTAAAGATCAATTTAGATGTACATAATAGTGAATGTAAACAAGAAATTTCCTTACTTATATAAGTAAAAAGAGCTAACATTACCACTATGATTACTACCAAAATCATAAATCATGATAGTAAATAGAGAGAAACTCAAAACAAAGCTTTATCTCAAGTCTCAATAAATTAAATTATATTTCCAACCAACCTTATACTAAAATCAAGGTTCATGTTCAAAAGTATTTATCAGCTACTATATTAGCATGTCCATGTCCCATTATTAATAAATCTATATAATATAACCAATGACATGTAATTTATTTGAAATTAGCTGGAGGACTAGATTGTTAAAAAATATAACAAATATAATGATGAAAAGGAGATTAAAACAAAATAAATTATTTATTGAGATAGTAATCTCATTGTCTGCTAGGTGTCTTGATATTTATTTCATTGTCTGTTAGGTGTTATAGTCGGCTAGTTTTGATTATCTTGAATTTAATTGATCTCTACTTCAGTCTCAGTTTCGTCATTTATTTCAGATGTCTCCATTGTAATCTTATTTCACTGAATTTGAATAATGAAACGATTTATTCTCTCCATTCCAGATTTGTGTTCATTCTCCATTTATTTTCACGTTTGTATTCTTTGATAAAGCACCGAATTGCATAGAACTTCAAAGATGGCCGTGTGTCGTGAGAGGCCATGGACGAGAGGCCAGGGAGCAACATGACTTTCGCTCTGGTGAAGAAAGAGACTTTTATTGCTTGCGCACGTGTAAATGGGCCAAATGCATCGCTTTCGCACCCAGCAAAAAAGAAAGTGCGCAAAGGAGTCCAAAATTACGGAACTGCGAGATATTTTAGGCTCACACACCCGGGGAGTTGAAAGAGTGCGCAAAAAAATGCGCAGAGATGCGCAAAGAAGGAAGCATAAATTTTTAAGAAAGAAGCCATTATTTTAACGTACGATATGTTGTTTTTCTCTCCACTAAATCATTTGTTGGACGAAGCACAAGAAGTCAACCTACATTTTATTTTAAGAAGCAGGAGGCTCAAATATGCAGCGGAGGTCACGAGTTATCTCTATCTCCAATATCAAAAGCTCTTAATTTAAAGGTTTCGTATGATGAAAAGGAAACATTAAAAGGGGCTTCGTTGAAGGTTAAAGGCCTTTTTTTTTAAGTGGGTTTTGGTTATATGTAAATAATTAAAAGGAAAAATTACTTAGATCAATTTTAGTTGTGATCTATTTAGAAAATGAAAGATTTTTATTTTTTAATAAATGAAAGAGTTTGTTATTAAAAGAAAAAGGGTTTTTATTTTTTAAAAGAAGAGGGCATGGAAATTTTTTATTTTTATTTTGGAAAGAAGGTTGTAAAAAGGGTTTACATCTCTGCATTAAAAAAATTACTTCCTTTAAAATTTTTTTTGCCACAAACGTCTATTTTGTTTGGAAAAAATAATGAACTATGGGTTTTACGGATGAAGACTTTTTTGCAAGCACAAGAATGTTGGGATATCTTGCAGAATGGTTATGTAGAGCCAACCAAAGAATAATTAATAGCCATGAACAATAATCAGAGGAAAGTTGTTGTAGAACTAAGACAAAAAGAACACAAAGCCAAAATGTTGGATACAAAACTCAGTTGATTACTCTATGTTTGACAAGATAACCGATGCATCAACAACAAAAGAAGCTTGGGATATTTTGAAAGCTACATATCAAGGCAATAATGCAATGAAGACTATTAATTTGCAGAAATTGAGAGCTTAGTTGGAAACCCTAAAGGAACGGCAAAAAGAATGTGGACCATTTCATGACTAGAGTAATGTGAAACTCAATATGATTGAACTCATTGGTGAAACCATTACTGATCATAAGATTGTTGAAAAGGTCCTTCGAAGCCTACCCAAGAAATATGACATGATTGCAATAGCCATTTTGGAATCCAAATATTTTGCAACCTTCTTAGTAGAAAAGTTGACTAGATCACCTCTAACACACAAAACAAGACTTAACTTGGCAAAAGATTCTATGGAACAGGATTTCAAAGCACAACTCTCTCTTCGCAAAGGCAGAGGTAAAGGATATAAAGGCAACAACAAGTGAGGCAAAGGTCAAGGTAGAGGAAGATAATAACATCATCATGTAGTAGAGAAGTCGAGACCTTCACAAAAACAAACACAGAGAAGCAAAACATGGAGTAAATCGAATGTCTAATGTTGTTACTGCAAGAAATTTGGGCATTATGAACATGAATGCAGAAAGAAACAATCCCGTCAAAAAAGAGGTAGTGTTTATCTCTCCAACAATGAAGGAAAATCCTTTGAAACAACATTTCTTTCCTACTATATTTCTAAAGACAACCACACCGAGGGGCTTTGGTTGCATGACAATGGTTGCAGCAAGCATATGACAAGTAACAAAAACCTACTTTCTTACCTTGATTCTTCCGTAACATCTGAAATTACTCTTGGAGATAATTTTTGTAATAAAGATGAAGGGAAATGTAAATTCCCTATTCTTACCCAAAAGAAACAACAAAAATAGATTCTTGATGTTTATTATGTTTCATATCCAAAGAGCAACCTCCTTAGTGTAGGTTAACTGATGGAACATGGTTATGATGCAATATTTCAAGGGAACACATGTGATATTTATGAAAAACCTACCAATAGAAGATTGATAGCAAAGGCTGAAAAAACCATGAATAAGTTGTTTCCATTGACTCTTAGAAGTTGAAATATCTCCGTCTTTTGCTCACTATGTGTGAAGAATAGATGAGTCTCAACTATACAACTAGCCTCCAAGATTCAATACTTCAAGAAGCATGGGATGGTAATAAAGTGAATGTATCTTATTTTAGAATTTTTAGATCTGTATCATTTTCACATGTTCCTGAGCAGCTAAGAAGGAATTTCGATGATAGGAGTGAAAGATGTATTTTCTTACACTATAATGAAAAATCAAAGGCCTGTAGACTTTACAATCTAGTTACCAAGATTTTTTTTTTTTAAAGAGATGTTAAATTTTTTGAAAATAAATCTTGGTATGGTCATATTCATGAAGCTTTAAAGCAGCCTATTATCCACCATGGCTACTAAGATTTTAGGTTTAAGAAGAGCCATACCACTCTGAAAATGGTACCTCTTCTAGTATTGAAGCCACCAGTAATTCAATATCATTAGAAGACAATAAAAAAAAAAGAAGCATCAGAGAAAAATATGAGCACGAGCATGAGTTTGATCAGTAGAATATGTTTTCCTTTCTTTTATCTCAACCAATCCATTTGGAACAAGCAGTTAAAGAAAAGCCTTGGCTTCATGCAATGAACCAAAAAATAATTGTCATAGAGAAGAACAAGACTTGCGAATTAATTGATCTCCGTAGAGACAAAACCAAAATTGGTTTAAAATGGGTATATAAGACCAAACTGAATGAAAAAAGAGAAATTGAGAAACATAAGACTAGGTTGGTTGCCATATGATTCTCACAACTGTTTAGTGTCTATTATGGTGAAACATTTTCTCGAGTAGCAAGGTTTGACAATCTAAGAACTATTTTATCCACAATAGCTCAACACAAATGGAAAGTTTATCAGCTTGATCTGAAATATGCTTTCTTAAATGGTATATTGTAGGAAGAATTTTATGTGGAGCAACCTCCTCTTTTTGCAGTTCCAAGATAGGAGCATAAGGTGTACAGGATGAAGAAAAATTTTTATGGCTTGAAACAAGCTCCAAGAGCTTTGTATAGTCGCAACCATGAGCCAACGTTGTATACCAAATGTCATGATGGTAAAATTCTCACTGTATGCCTTTACGTTAATGATCTTCTTTATACATGAAATATGATGTTAGAAGACTTCAAGGAAACAATGCAATTAGAGTTTGATGTCGATGATCTAGGGGTCATGAAATACTTCTTAGGCATTGAAATTCAACAATATTCTAATGAAATTTTTGTTGGTCAACAAAAACATGCCACTTACATCCTCCAAAAATTCAAAATGACCAATTGCAAACCAAATGATACACCAATTTCTCAAGCAACTAAGTTGAGTATAAAAGATGTAGTACGACCAATTCATTCCAAGTCGTATAAAATTCTAGTTGGTTGTTTATTATATCTCACTGCAAATAGACATGATATCATGTTTGCAACTAGTTTTGTCTCCAGGATTATGCAGTCACCTATGATTTCTCATTGGAAGGTGTTGACAGTGTGGGAACCACCAACAAAGGGGATCACCCTGGTATGAAGTCCCAACTAGGCCTCACACCATTTGGTGTAGGAGTCCCATGTGGTATGATGGCCCAGTTGCCATTATCTTAGAGATTTGCCTTAGCTCTTGTTGTCCAACACATGAGAGTGGTATGCTTGTAATTTCAAGAAAGCGAGGTGAGGATGCCTAGTGAGTGCTTACTATAACTCTATGTTCGGGTACTCTTACTGTCAAAAGGGGGAGGTAAAGTGACCCTCTTGATGAGAGGGAATAATCCCAACCCAAGAAGAAATACATGCGAAAAAAAACAAAGGTTTTTCCAACATCCAACGCAATAGTCTACAATGGATGTGGCAGTCGTGAAAACCAAGGTTCAAGGGAGAAAATGTACACCATCTAGTGGAGTAGTCCACATGGTGATGATAGTCATTAAAACTAAGAAAATATAAAGATGGTCTGTCTAATGTCCGACAAAGTAGTCCAAGTGGATGGAACAATTGTGAGAAACAATACAACACATCCTCAAGAATATGAGTACTAAAATAACTGAAGTAGATCAACCATCTTAGTACAAGTTAAGAGAACATGCATTATGAATTCAATAAAATATCTAAGACACCTATGTACACCATACATCACTAGCCCCAATAGTGGGACATTGGAGCCACTCCTCACCCTTCAAAGAATAGACAACAAACTCTCAAGGCCATATGCGAGGAGTCAAGGTGAAAATTCCTTCACTCATACAATGAGAGGGTATATATAGCCAAGGGGGTATAACTGACCCTTGTGGCTCTTTGACTTCCCTCATGGCTGTTTGAATTCTTAGACTTCTAGTTTACATTACATTGATTAAAACAAGTATGGCCCATAATAGTGATCTGGCTGATACAACTCGTGACACAACTGGACATGATAATGCTCACATCTATTAGGTAACTGTGATGTCTGTGTCGAGTTGTTTTGCTACTGAGTGATGGTATGCTCTCGGTGTAATATGTCTTCACCTATGCATGAAAAATTTTGTGTGGTCTTCGATGGTATTGGTATTTGCTAGATGGTGCATGTGAATTTGTCCCTTTTGCTTGCTTTCTCGATGTGATTATGTGTTCATTCGACCGCGAGCAAGTCTTCTAGATTGCACCACTTTTCCATCTCGTTCGTCATCGCGCAATGTTTAATCTATGCACTTGTTCATCCAATCACTCA
Organism: Pinus taeda; assembly: GCA_000404065.3. Lineage (NCBI taxonomy): Eukaryota > Viridiplantae > Streptophyta > Pinopsida > Pinales > Pinaceae > Pinus > Pinus taeda. The sequence goes on from APFE030785347.1 coordinate 66,345, forward strand.
TGACGACACACCATAAAATCCAAAAACTATTCAAAAATGGCAACAATAAATGCTAAAAATAGAAGTGCTAAAAATAACACTGCTAAAAATAGCAGCTTGGGTACCAATGTTGGATTGGGCAACAGGGAATGAAAAATGGAAATGCTAAAAATAGAATTCCTATTTTTAGTGATTCATGACGGATTCCTATTTTAGTCAGTCCCTGGACTAGAAAGAGGAAGTAAAATTCGAATTTGAACTTAAGAGTTGTTTGAAAATAAATTAATTTATTCTCCATGAGTCAATTAGTTGTGAAAAATCAAACATGAAGTCTATGTGAGGACATGCAACAGTTTCTCTATTAATTGAGGAATTTATCCATCAGTTAAAGAGATAAGGATGAGTTCTAATTGGAGTAGTAGTTAGTTGGCTCAGTTGACTGAGTCAAGTCTAGTTATATTTTATTTAAATAGTTTGTTTAAATCAAGTAAGTTCAACTAGTTAATGCATGCTAGAATATAACTTTTGTACTTTAGATAATTGAAGATTCTCTCATGAATAACTCATGCATGTTAGCTCAGAAAGAGACCGAGTTAAGGTCAAGGAAGGGACAGTGTACTATTAGTTGGATGAATATTTTTCCTATAAAGGAAGCTCATCAATGATGAGGATTTATCTCCTTCAGGACTGCGTAGATGGATCAGAGGTTAGTGAGTGTGTGAAGAGGCCAATTCACACAAGTGGCTACACTGGACCCCAATCAAAATTATGCAAAGAAATAAGAGGCTTGGAGGGAAAACCAGAGGTTAGATAGAGGACTTTGACTGTCTATAAGCAGCGTAGGTATTACAGAGAGAGCAAAATAGCTTTTGAGCTGATTCTTTTTATAATACTAGCTATATTTCCACTTGTATGATAATACAGAGTTGGGGTTTTAGGCTGAGGCTTTCCCCAGGTTATATCTTCTGTGTTATGTGTCATTGATTCCTTCTTATCAGTTATATGTGTTGTTATTGATGTTGCTCATGTTTGATTAAGCTTCTGCTAAATTGGTTGTAGAAGTAGATCAAGTATTTTTCTTTAGTCTATTGCATTATCAGGTGATCTATAGTGGGAATTTCTACATGGTATCAGTGCTAGCTGATTTATAGAATTTTTTTTACATGGTATCAGAGCAAAGGTGATCAAAGGAGAGAACAATATATTGAGAGGAGATTTCAAAGTTTTGAGTTTTGGGCCAACATTTTGTAGAGTAGATTTGAAAAGTTTTGTACAAAATTTTTAGAAAAAAATAGCATATTTGGATTCATTGCAGAAAAATACCCCAAAAAAATATATAAAAGAAATCAGTTGAATCGAAGTTTGGAGGAGTGAGATATTGCTGATTTAAAATCAACCCTTTTTTCCAAAAAAAATTGTGACGATGGGAAATATGAAATAGATTTTTGTGCTAGCCAAGAACCTGTATGTACTTGAGGTACAAGATGCATGCAAAAATTTGAGGAGCAAGGCAAAGGTTAGATACTTGGTGGTTGAGAGGGAGAGTAAATTAACTCTCAAAATGTAGTGCCAAAAGAAGTCTCAGACAATTGTGGAGGAGCCATAATTAGTGAAGTAGCTTCAAGAGGTTGTGGAACAGTGACAACTAGGGTAGATGGGAGGAGACTAAGTGGAGGAATCCACTCATGCAGAGACCTCCAGTAGGAGGAAACTTCGAGGCAGGTGGGCAGAGGGATCACATGCAACCATATCTCCAAGTAGGAGGTGGGACAATGTGTAGTGATTGTCCCAAAGAGGAGGGGAAGGATCCTTGAGGTACCCAACCTCTTTGATTCAACCTTGCTACAGGAACCCTGGTGAGGAGTAACAAAACTGATTGATTATGTAGAGACTGATGTGGATGGAGTGGCAGAGAGAGATACAGTGCAGGAATTGCAGGCCTGTGTAGAGCTAATAGGTTGCAACGATGTGAGAGGCACATGAATTTTGCACCAGTGCAGGGTAGCACAGAGAGGTGTGCAATGGTGCAAGATGCATGGAGTGTTGTAGTAGCTTAGAGGTTAAAGAGGGAGCACTTGTCAACAACAAGTAGAGCTTCAGCATAAGAGTATGTTTCTAGCCCAACAAAGAGGTCATTGGGAATTTTTTTTGTTTCAAGAGTTGCTAGAGCAACCACACTTGGTAGAAGTGTTGCATGCAGAACATTCTAGAGTTACACGATCGGGTTCGAGTTGAAGTGTTTCTTGTTGAGAGGGAGTGTTCAAAAATGCCAACAAGAAATGCTAAAAATAGAAGTGCTAAAAATAGCACTGCTAAAAATAACAGTTTGGGTACCAGTGCTGGATTGGGCAACAAGGAATGAAAAATGGAAGTGCTAAAAATAGAATTTATATTTTTAGTAGTTCATGTTGGATTCCTATCTTAATCAGTCCCTAGACTAGAAATAGGAAGTAAAATTAGAATTTGTACTTAAGAGTTGTTTGAAGATAAATTAATTAATTTTCCATGAGTTAATTAGTTGTGAAAAATTAAACATGAAGTCTATATTGGGACATGCAATAGTTTCTCTATTAATTGTTGAATTTACCCATCAATTAAAGAGATAAGGATGAGTTCTAATTTGAGTAGTAATTAGTTGGCTGAGTTAACTGAGTGAAGTCCAGTTATATTTTATTTAAACAGTTTGTTTAAATTAAGTAAGTTCAGTTATTTAATGCATGCTATCATATAACTATTGTACTTCAGATAACTAAAGATTCTCTCATGAGTAACTCATGCATGTCAGTTCACATAGAGACCCAGTTGAGATCGGATAAGGGACAATGTACTATCATTTGGATGCGTATTTTCCCTATAAATGAAGCCATCCATGATGAGGATTTATCTCCTTCAGGACTTTGTAGTTGGATCATAGGTTAGTGAATCAGTGAAGAGGCCAATTCACACAAGTGGTTGCACTAGACCCCAACCAAAATTGCGCAAAGAAATAGGAGGCTTGAAGGGTAGAACAGAGGTTAGATAGAGGCTTTTGACTGTCTATGAGCAACACAGGTATTACAGACAGAGAAGGATAGCTTTTGCGTTGATTCTTTTTGTAATACTAGCTATATTTCCACTAGTATGATAATAGAGAGTTCGAGTTTTAGGTTGAGGCTTTCCCTAGTTATATCCTCTGTGTTATGTGTGATTTATTCCTTCTTATTAGTTATATGTGTTCGTATTGATGTTGCTCATATTAGATTAAGCTTCCGCTAAATTGGTTGTAGAAGTAGATCAAGTATTTTGCTTTAGTCTATTGCATTATTAGGTGATCTACAGTGGGAATTTCTACATGGTATCAAAGCTAGCTGATTTTTAGAAAAAAATCTACAAAAATATCCCAATATATCATGATGCATTGTTTTCCATTTCTGTGCAGGTGATCAGAAGAAGGACAAGGCACAGAAATGACACATATGAGGCTCTGGAGCCATGTGGGGAAAAACTACATAGATTTCACTACGAAACAGATTTTCACAATTAGGGACAAGAGTAATAGTCGAGGGGTAAATCCTAGCTAGGAGGCAGGATTGTGTAGCTTCCAGGAGGATGGCCAAGCATGGTGTCAGGGAGCTACTTGGTCAATCTACATAATTTTCAAGGGGAGCACACGGTAGGTCGTCTAGCTGTGATCTGCAGAATATCTCTGGGGAAGACACTGTGGGAAACAAGATGCATTGGAAGTAAAATCTGTTTAGTTTTCCAGAGAAGGAAAAGATTGGGCTACAGGAGCTGCTAGTCAAAATTGCTCAATTTTGGTAGATAGTTGGGCTTGGATATTTCCAATTTCTGGGCTTATTATAGAGCGGGGAAGAAGGGCTGGTGGCAACTAGATCTGCACAGTTTTTAGAGTGAGAGTAGATCAGGTCAACAGGGAAGCCTGTTTGATAGTTCTACGTAGTTTCTACAATGATTATCGAACGGGGAAGAAGGGAGGGTCAAGGAAATATCTGTGCAATATTTGGGAGAGTTACAGAATGAGGAAGAAGAGTTAGTGGCAAGACAACTCTGCACAATTCTTAGGCTCATTGCAGAGAAGGGATGAAGGGCTAGTGGCAAGACAAATATGTGCATTTCCTTGGTTGGTTGCAGAGTAGGGAAGAAGGGATAGTGGCAATACAACTCTTCACAATTCCTGGGCTTGTTGTAGAGTGAGGAAGAAGGGAAGGAGGAGGAAAACTATGCACAATGTTTGAGATCAATACCACCCTGGGTCACAACTCAACTCATTTATTTGGTTGAGCAGTGGGAGGCTTTATGGGAGATCTTATGGGAGACTGACTCAATGGTTAAGAGAGACAAGTGTGATAGTTGAAATATGTCCTCGAACGACCCTGCCGACACCGAAGCGGCAATGTTTACAACTTTGTGTGTGAGTTTGATCGATGTCGATATAGAAAAAATAACTCATACACACCAAGACAATGTTCAAAATGCCAGAACAAACTTGCAAACATGACATAGCGATCAACATGGTGAAAGGCGACCATTGATCGATCAAGAAAAAAGGGTGTGAAAACTCAATAGGAGCTCATGGGATGAGCCCGAGCGTTTGCAACCATTAAGGGAAAAAACCAAGGAAGGCTTCAAATTTTGGATACAGGCAAAAATTTTGGAATGTGTTGTAGTTGCTACAACACTTGGCGACACATTGGTTGAATACAAACTTCTCTCTTATAGTTCATTTGAGGCATAGGGCCTTGGCCCTGTAGGAAGTAATGACTCATTGCATAGGTTACTTTGTCTTCCCCACTTATTGCATGGACAAACATGGTTACCCTCAAACCAACTTTGTCAAACACAACAAACTTTTTAGCTAGATCACAATGTTTCAAAATTGAGAAGGGTAGTTTGGCTCGAGAGCTTAAGATTCGCATAGTATAATTTTTCATCTATGGTGTTTCTCCACTTCCAACAGGCCTAAACAATACCTCGATACAGTCATGCAGGAACACAAGCATTTCCCCACTGCTAACGAGCCCGATCAGCACCCCGGTGGAGTTGCCTGCTTCATCTTTTTGTGCAGGAAGCCTTTCACTTCTTTCGCCTTTGTATTTTTTTGAAAGAGGCTTATTCATAGGAACTTATTTATTTTTGGGGCGGAAGAGGTATCTCGAATTATTTGGAGGAGAAGAGGTTGTTCCTTCAGAGAAGCTGTTAGGCAACCCCTTATTGTTATTAGTACAACCCACTCATTATATTGATGAAACCATGTAGTGCCCATATTGTTACTATGGAGCCCCATAGAAGCCCACTATTATTATTATTGTGCCCTTGCATTATTATTGTTATGTAGGCTCTGATTATGTTATGGTCCCTTAGACTCCTATATATAGAGAGGAGGTCTTTTCATTTGAATCATCCAAGAATTGTTCATTTATGTAATGTAAAGGAGGTTGCCCCCTCGAAGAGGCTGAATTCTAAGGCATTGATCTGTCTTTTCTATCTTTTCTTGAGTTGGTTTCATAACACATTCTTAGTGTTTTCTTCTACCATGAACTTAAAATATTCATCTTTTTGTTGATTGTTCTCTTGAATACATGTAGAATTTTGTGGTAACCATGAGGGATATTTCTCAATCTCTAATTGTGATGACCACTCCTCATCAAGTGTAACCCATGATTCTTTGGTCTTCTCTTTTGAATATTCTTTTGCTACATGTTGTCCTTAAATGGAATTAAGAGAATCTATTTTTTGTAATATTCTTCTTGAGTTGAGATGAATACCATTGAGATCAAGATGAGATATTTGGAAGTGTTGTACCTTAGCATTGTAAGTGGGTTGAGTTACTTCATTTTGTGGGTTTGGAGATGGTGGTACATGTAGTTGAGTGGGAGTGGATATTTGGGATGGATGTGGTTGGGGTTGGGGTTGTGGTTGTGGTGGAGGTGAATGGTAGGGATATCATAGAGTTGGGTATGAAGGATATTGAGGAAAATATTGAGGATATTGTGGATGGCTCCCATAAGTCCCTTGCCAAAGTTGTTGCGATCTTGGGGTTGAGATGGCAAAGGTTGCCAAGGAAAGGGTGTGTTCCAATTACTTTTAGATTGATGCACATAATATTGAAATTGTGAATTAGGCTCTTACTGTTGAAAATGGTAACAAGAAATGCTAAAAATGGAAGTGCTAAAAATATCACTACTATAAATAACAGTTCGGGTACTAGTGCTGGACATAGCAGCAAGGAATGAAAAATGGAAGTGCTATAAATAGCATTTTGGGATGGATTCCTATTTTAGTTAGTCCCTGAACTAGAAATAGGAAGTAAAATTCGAACTTGATATTTTTTTTTCTCGGTAAAACCATTCTATTATATACAAAAAAGGAGTACATGTTGGATACCTATACCAATAGGTTTCATATTTCATGATTGGATATCAAAGGTCCAAATATGCTCTGCTTTGATAATGCAAAGATCCCATATTTCCCTAGGATGACAATGTCTGTCTCAGTTTTCATAAGAACTCAATTTTGATGGATGGTCCAACAGTCTAATCTGGATCATGCCGTGTTTTCAATTTATGTTGTAGAATAGAGAATGAAATCTGTCCAAACTGTTTAATCTTGGCAGATCAGTAGCTAGGTAGAGAAGCTAAGGTCCCAACTGCTTAATCTGGGACCTTGGAAGGAATAAGGGTTGTATTAGATAGGAGATGCAAGCAAAAAAGCCAATGAAAAGAAAAGGCATTCAAAAGGGTTTGCAAGTCCAAGTGCACCCTTCAAGAAGGAATAAAAAATGTTAGGGGAAATAGTTGGGTAGGTAGATGGGGTTGCAGAAGTGGTGTCTCCTTCAAAATCAAAGTTGCTGAAACATCTACAGGAAGAGCAGCACTTTGGAGCATGACTAACTCCCTTGTTTCTCATCTGTATATCACTCATCACTAACTCCCTTTCCCAAAGTTGCACAAAGCATAGAAATTCAAATGTTTTACCTTCTTATGGCTTTAAGAAGCCACATTTCTTGTGCAAAAATCTTTTCATTTTGATCTACTCCCAATTTCAAGTTATTTTCAAAGAAAACTTGGTTCAACCAGCCCTCATCCATATGTTCACTCTATATTAACAACTAACTCTATTACTTAGCTCCTTATACCCCATTATCCCTAGTATTATAAACACCATGGTGTATAAACCCCACAATGTATAAATATCCCTCCCTGGCATTATAGCCATATGGTCTATTCCAAAAGGAAATCAAATGACACCTGGTCACTTTGATGAACCTCTCAACTCACCCTCTCGCATTCTGTGTTAATCTGCTTATTCAGCCCTCATTTGCAAGGAAAAATCATCACTTAACCCCTTTTACCCATAAACCTTTTGCAAAAAGACGAAAAAACCCGAAAAAAACCCACAAAACCTAAAGTTCTCGGCCATAGTATTTAAATGAATATTTTAATCGCCCGGCGGGCCCCTTCCAAACATGCACGACCCGTCGGAGGACCCGCCAGCCGTCCGATCTCCGCCGGTCAAAGATCCAAGGGTGGGCGGTCGATCTTGCGCCCCGATCTGCCGACCGTTAACGTCCGGGGAAGGCGGTTTTGGCCCGTACGAGGACGCGTGGTGGGCGCTGAGATTGTTCGGAGCTCTCGCCCCGTTACCGCCTTTGCTCCAAAAGTGGTGCGGGGAACCCGCTTACCACCGTCCTACTTACCACTCTGCCTCCCACATCATTCCGACGTCATCCTGACGTCACCTCACTTCCGTTCGCTCCCGCGCACCGTCACCCTCCACACAGTCTTGCCACCACATCACCCCGCCACCGTGTCCCGCCACCCTGGCCCTCACATCAGCGCCTCGTCACCACTGTACGGTGGGCCCACCATGACGTCATGCTGACGTCATCAGCGGAAAAGCGCCAATTGCGTTATTTTACGAAAATCAACGTTATAACCGGCCTAACAAGCCGTTTTAACTCATTTTCATGCGATTAAGAGAAGGAGCCGTTAAACAACCAGCTGCCGCGAAAATTTATCCAGACAGCGAATTTGAAGATTCTGACTGTTGCAGCTCCAGAATTCACGGTGCCACGCCTCCACAACGCAGTTCGCAAGTGTCCAAGCTGGTTATTCCAGGTATTTAGCCGGTTTCCCCACTTCGCCCATGCATTGTAAATTCACTGTAAAATTCGCCATTTGGCACCACTAAAAACCTCCAAATACAGTTCTGCCTGTCACACAAAGCCAACCAAGCAACCTGCACCACTTTAAAACCATAATTCAGTGAACGAGTGCTCGTTTCGCGGGCTAAAAACCCCGAAATCCTTCCCGAGGTACTAGGCATTGTTCCCTTTTGCCAAGTACAGCCCACTTGCTGTTATACCAGAGAAACCTGAATAACCCTGCAAATTTCACATTGACAGTTCACACCCTGTGAATTCCACAGCAAACAGATAATCCAGCCTGCAACTCCCTCGGCAAAGGAACACCTCACTGTATTAGCAGTTGAGTTGAAGTCAAAAGCCCTTTAAACACTGATTGAATCACTGCCCCTTTTCTCTACAAACCAGCTCCCATCATGGCGTCTCCTGCAACTTCATCCATCAGTATGGCCTCACAGAGTCAGACAAACAAAGAGCTGGAAGCCCTGTCACTAGTAGATAAGGATGGTCTCATTGGAGACTTTGAAGGGAGCAGGGACTTTTTGCAGACCTTCAGCAGACTAAGGGAAGACCACAAGGATGGACATGGTACATATGGGGTCTGGGAATCAAACCTGCCTTACTACTGTCTCCCAGCTGTGAATGTTTTCCCTGAAATCATTCACCTCTGTGCTGAACATTATGATGCCGAGCGTAGAGCTATCAGCACCTCATCGGGGAGGATCCTATTCCAAATCAATGCTGAGTCAATAAACAAAATGTTGCACTTTGATCAAACAGAGTTGCTGATCCCATTCTCCATGAATCAGTTGATGGACGCTGGGGACAAATTAACTGATGAAGAACTACAGAAAATTAGCAGAAACTTCATGAAACCTGAATGCCAGACCACAGAGCCCCCTCCCTATCTGAATGATCAATTCAATGATGTGGGCAGTCTATTGCTGGACATGATAGCCTATGTATTGGGGTACCAAAGCAGTGAGCATGTGGACAGAGGCATGTTAGCAATGCTATCTGTTTACAGCCCATATCAACCCCCTACCAAAAAGTACAACTTTTCCAAATTCATAGCCAACAGGATCCATGATCAGCTAACCAAAGTGGACAGACAGGGGGTCTTCAGGTATTCAGCCTACCTTTACCATATGTTCATGTATTATCACTCTGAAGCCTTCCCATGCTACGTCAGAAGGCTGGATCATACAGGGGAAAGAAGATCTGTTATCTTCTGGACCTCAGTCTATCACAAAGTCACAAATTCACCCTATACCTATTGTGAATTTGTTGACCAGTTTGTCTACCCACTCTGCTGCATGTTGATGAAGTCCCCACCTCCCAGAGTATCCAGTGAGATAAAGAAAGCTCTGCAGCTTTCCAAGAAAAACAAAATAGGTGACTGGTACCTATATGAACATCATACAGTTTTCAGGATCTATGGATGTGAGGTCTGCCCATATAGGCTCCCAAGATATGTGCCAATGAGGTTATTTGCACTGGAATACTACAGACAATTGATTCAATCAGACCTTACCCACTTCCATGGCTCCAAGAAAAAGGCTCACCTCAGCTTCAAAAATGAAATGGGCCCTTTTATCATGAATAGGAAGGAAGGATGGGAGGACGCAGATTTGATCCTAAAGGACAAATACAAGCTGTCTTATAGCTTTCGGTGGGTCCCTTATGACCCTCAAGGAGTCATCTCGGCTAGGAGAACTAAGTATAGGCTCCTAGCCATTAAGCATTGCCAATACCCTCACATAGAACAATATGCCAATTTGCAGGAATGGCAACCAGATACTCTAGCTGAGAGTTTAACTGAGGAAGAAAGAATGCTTAAGAATGTCAAGGAGCTTGAAAAAACCATTGACCTAGATTATGTGTAGCAGGTACCCTTCAGACTGCCTTACACAGTAGGATAAGGGACCTCAGCAACAAAGCCTGCACCTCAAGCACCTACTACATCAGCATCAGCAATGGACAAAGGCAAAGGCATATTAGGAGCAGAGGATGAGCTGATAAAGGAACAACAATCTGAGCAACAGGCTCAACAGCAAGCTGAGCAGCACAAAGAGAAGGAAACAGAGAAGGAAAAGGGAAAGGAAACAGAGCAGGAGGCTCAGCAGAAAACTGGCCAGGAGGCTCAGATGGAGACAGAGCAGCAGACAGGCCAGCAGCAGGAACAAGTGGAAAAGCCACAGAATGGGCTGCCAGAGACCCCTGCATTACAAACTCCACCAGCTCAAACGCAGCAGTCAAGTGCCCCAGTCTTACAGACCCCGGCACATGAAGAAAGGGGAGTAAAGAGACACAGAGAAGAGTCCACTCCTCTCAGTGGACCCTCAGACCAGCCAGAAACCAAAAGGCAAAGGGAAGATTCTCCTGAGGTAGAAGACATCACTGAAGATGTCTTAAATATTTCAAAAGACAAGGAGAGCAGCCAGCAGACCGGAACAAGCTCCTTTCAGCAGGAGCAAAACTTACAAGTCAGCTTGGAGGTGGCCTCCCAATCCCAGCAGAGCAAGAAGCCTAAGAGCACCAAGGCTTCTTTCAAAGAAATAAAGGCTCAAAATGAGCTATTAAGGCAGGAGGTGTACAAGCAATTCATAGATGCTACACCGGCCATGCAAGAAAGGCTGATGTCACTCTATGACATCCAAGAAGATAAGATGATCTTCAGCCACTTTAAGCCCAAGGGTCCGCAGCCTAAAAGTGCGGCAGATTTCATCAAGACAAGGGTGGAGGTCCTGGCCAGAAATATACATCCTATGGACCAAATTGAACTCCACAAGCAGGCTGGAGAAATGGTATATGCCACCCTAGTGGAAAAGGCCACATTGGCCTATGAGCTGAAGGAATCATTGAAAAATACCAACACTCAGCTGGACGTTGAAAGGATGTCTTCCAAAGCCAAGGACAACAGAATAAAGTCACTTGAAGACATTATTATTGACTTAGGACATGATCCTGATGATCCAACAGGCATCAAAGCCCTCATGAAGAAAAAATATGATGACCTTAAGGCACTAAAGAAGAGATTAAAGCTGCCACCAACTGAACACCCTCAGACGGCCGAGCTTCAAAAGCAGAAACAGATGGAGGATCAGCTAGACCTCCTATTACAACAGGATCAGAGGATAAGGGAGTTGGAGAAGGAATTGGAAGGAGCATTATAAGACAAACAGGGAGAATCCACATCCCAAGCTCCTCCAACAACTTCTACTACAGCAGCAACAGCAGCAACAACAGCAACATCAGGAGCAACAGGGGCTCCCACAACAGAGGCAGCAGGAACAGCAACAGGCCAACAGGACAGCCCATCCATAGAAGATATAACCAAGGCTGTCAAGCAAATGGAACTCCAAGCTGATGAGATAAAGAAAGCCAAGGAAAAATTCGCAGATCTGGAATCAAAGTATGATAAATCTAAGATGACAGTGGCTGAGCAGGGCAAAGAAATAAAGACCCTGAGAGACAGGATAAAGGCCTTGGAAAGAGAGCTAAATCTAGAGACAGCCCTGGCCGAAATAAAGAGGATTCTATGGGCTAAAATAAGCAAATCTATCACCCAGCAGTGGAAATCCATAAAGACAATCCATCAGCAGATGGAACTACTAGGCCAAGCCCGAGTAGAAATTGATAGGGCCAAAGCAGTACTGGGAAACAGGCCAGATCAGGCCAATAGAATGGTGGATTACCTAAACAGGCATGAGGAGGAGGAGTTGGCGGCCATGGGCATTCCTAATAGGATAGAAGCAGTCCTCCTTGCCAAAAAAGTACTCACACTTAGAAGCTATGTGCAGGCAGTGGAGAGGAAATGTTTTGAAATGACAAAAGATGTGGAGGAGTTCAGGGCTAAACTGGTAGAACTACAAGCAAGAGGCCTGCCCAGTCTGTTGAGTAGTCAAGGAAAATTGATTTCCCTAGAACAATTTACCAACAGAATGATGACATACATGGAGAATCCGATCACTGCATCTGGCAGTTCATCTGAACAGACAGGGCCTCCTTCAGGACAAAATTTGTATGATAAATTGGGAGGCCTATTCTTCATTGAAAATGAAGTAAATCACCTTTTTGAGACTCCTCCCAATTTCTTCAAATACACAGAGGCTGATGAAACTTTAATAAAAATCAGGAGACATCAAATGCCCAAGGAAGATTGGTGGCAATCCATGCTCAGAATTCTGCCACGTTAGCTTCAGTCATTCGGTCACTAGGAGCCCAGGTCAAATGCAGTTATGAGGCCACATGCTTTTAAAGCAGATAATATGAGTAAGAGCTCAGGTGACTTAGATCAGAAATCAGTTGTTAAGGATAACATGGAAATGAAGATGGATATTTTCCTCATCCCTCAAGATGACTCTGCTCAAGACACTTCACCTGCGGGTGATGTGAAATTCAGCATGCAGACAAAGGCTTGTTCCCATAATGGAATTCATGGTTTGTATAGTTCTCCTATGGAAGGATCAAGACTAAATGAAATGTTTGAGAAGGATGGAAGATACAGGACAGCATGAGGATAAAGCAAGCATTTAAGGCAATTAAAGGCAAGCCCAACAGATGGACCATGACAGCTAGCCAAGAGGACACACAGCCCACAGCTGCACAAACAGGCCACTCAACAATTAATTCAAAAGCATTCAGCCGACTTCAACCAACTCCATAAAGCTCCAGATGTCAAAATTGCTCTGACAGCAGTTAATAGCTTTTATAGCTCATTAAAGATTGTAATAACTTCTCATCTACTCTCTCTGTACAAGTGTAAGAGATATTTCTCCGCTCAGATGACTCATACCTGAGATATTTTGTAACAAACTGCTATATATTCACCTTCATTTTGATTAGTAGGGGTTGGACTCCGGATGTAAGAAATCTCTTTTCTTCTCTGTTATACTGATATTGTAGACTCTCAGAAAGTTAATATAAAAGACAGTGGGATTTCTTCAAAGATGTGTTGTCTCTTGATCTCTTGATGGTGTGTGGCTCAAAGTTGCAGGATTCCTGTGCATTACATGGCTCAATAAGTTTTTCTCATGACTCTTTATTTCACCTGTGTTTCCTGTTGTTCCATATGTCTCTCATGTTTTCTATACGCTTGAACGTCTAGGTAGCAAGGAGAAAGAATAGTCTCAGGATTTGGTCATTGGCTACCCTGAACTCAATCTAAGCTATCTTATATGTTTTCTCCCGATAAAGTATTTAAAGCGTAATTCTTAACTGCTACCTTTAATACTACATCATCACAGTGCATAGTTATTTTAGGAATTCAAGGAATTGCTCCTAGATAACAAGTTTCTTTCACAATATACAGTTTAAGTAAAGAAATCTTAATTGCTCTTTGCTGGTTGTTTCACCTCACCCTCATTATTTGCGTTTTGTTTCATGGAATGCACACAGGCCCTCTAGCTTTTCCCTCACCAAAATCAAGATCTCAATAGAAAACCGTCCTAGACCCCATTGCCCAATGGATTAACCTTACCTGCAGATAGACTTTAAAGAAATCAGAAGCATCCTCCCAACCAAACACAGAAACAACTAAAAAATCATCTCATAACTAGCCTAAAAAACCTTCACTAAAAGCAGTGACAAACCTTACAAGAGAGAGCCCTCTCTGACTACAGCTGGGCTAGAAGCTGCAGCCCAAAGATTGGTTAGTGGTTACCCCGGCCGTATTCCCTAAGGAGTCATAGGGAACAACCTGGGTGTTAACATGAATGGCGACTCCGCTGGGGACTTCAGGTTCTAAGGGTCTGAATATCTATCAAGAAATTGCACGCACAGTCTGAATATCAGTTAAGACACCTTTAAACTGCTCCCATAGAAAATTTGCAGCCTTAAGGTAGAGCTGACTCAGATTGCCTTTCACCCATACAGATACACAGAATTTTTAGAGCTCCTGTCCAGTCCTTGCAACACAAAGCCTTCATAAAAACCTTATAGGACTAGCTTAGAAGCTGGCTCCCAAGAAGAATTTCAGGTACACAAGGGCTCATCCTGACCCCAATCCTCCCACTATCTCCGATAATCCCAATACCATCCCCAGATTTGTTAGGAACCAGCAAATACAAGATCATCTCGCTGACATCAGTCCACAGCCAGAGCTTCCTAACTCAATCCCCACCCCAGTCAAGGTCCTATTCCGTTCTACCCCTAATTCTCCTAGTTCCCCATCAACATCCCAAAGTTCTCCACCAATCCCTTCTTCTCCCACACAAGTTCTCTTGTCCCACACTGTTATACCCTCTATACCTGTTACCCCTGTGGTACCTGTTGTTCCTCTTATCCCAGTTGTTCTAGTTAACCCCTAGAATCCAGCAAATATGGCCAGGTATGCACCTCTGCAATTACCTGCCAATCCAGTGGCTTTACCCCAAGACTATCAAGCCAAAATAGCATACTTTGACTCCACTGGTCCTTATTCTGCCATCCAGCATGCTAAGAGAATGCAAGATCACTTTGAGAATTATGAGATAGATGATGAAACTGTAAGGATGAGAATATTTGTCCAAAGCTTGACAGGGGATGTGAGAACATGGTTCAGATCTCTGCCTGCAAACAGCATCACTACCCCTGATGAACTCTACCAATCCTTCACAAATAGATGGGAGAAAAAGAAGGGTCCTTTACATATACTTGGTGAGTATGATATGATTAGAAGAGGTCCTCAAGAAACAATATTGGAATATTGTGCTAGGTTCAATAATGTCTATAATGCTATACCTCAAAATCTGAGACCTCCCCCAGATCTAGCTTTATACAAATTTCCAGATGGATTTGACCCAGATATGGTTTATCAATTGAAAGAAAGAGCCCCTCAAACCCTCGAAGAAGCTCAGAGGGTTGTTGTAACGGTTGAAGAAAACCTGATTGTTAAGAGGAATAGGGCTAAAGTAGAGAAGAGAGTTGTCTTCAAAGAAGAGCCTTCTGCCTTGGA
This sequence comes from Pinus taeda, assembly GCA_000404065.3. Classification (NCBI taxonomy): domain Eukaryota; kingdom Viridiplantae; phylum Streptophyta; class Pinopsida; order Pinales; family Pinaceae; genus Pinus; species Pinus taeda. Next base: position 81,404 of record APFE030785347.1, read on the forward strand.
CCAAAAATTGGATGCAATAATTTCTGGTATGAAGAGGTTAGGTGATAGGGTAGAATCTGTGGAAAGAAAATCCTCATGGGAAGCACCATCAAACAATCCTAATAGAAATCCAAACTTCAGGAGGAACCAAAACCCTGGTGGCAGCAAAGCCAACAATGATCCTGAAATAAGACCACCATTTCAGGAAAACTATGCCGAGACATCCACATCTGAAGAACAAGCAGAAGACACTCATATCCACCTAATGGGGCTTGATAATAAGCACCAAGTCTTCGTGAGTCAAGAGGATCAGGATGAGGAGGATATCAAACAGTTTCAGACTAGTTCAGGGGAATCATTTGATTTCAAACAAGGCTATGACACTGCTATTTATGAGGTTCATAAACAGTACAAGTTGAGAAGTAGGACTGTAAATGTAACACAACCTGAGAAAACAAAAGATAAAATACAGCCCAAAAGTGCCATAGTAGTGGAACCAAAGAACACAACTGATTCACCCACAAAAGAAATAACTGTTGAAGACATCACTAAACAAACACCAAATTCACCACCTCCACCATTTGAACAGTCTAAACCAAGCAAGGGGCCTCAAGAGGTGATCAACAATCATAAACCCCAAAATCAGGAACAAACCTCAGCAGATAAAGAAAGCAGGCTCACCCATACTACTAAAACACAATCAGAAAAACCCTTTGATTTGGAAACCGAGATTGGAAAATTGAAAATAACCATACCTCTGGCAGAGTTAGCCAAAAATGAGATCTATAAACAGCAGATTCAAAGATCTCTGCAACTCACCCATAGTAAAAGCAAACATAATGTGGACAATGTCAATGTGTTAGATGACACCCCTGAGTTGCTTTTTGGCCCAAAGGTTGATGGAAAAGTAGCAGGCTCAGGAATCCTACCCTTTTATGTCAGCCTACATGTGCATGACAAAATACTACACAACGCAATGTTTGACTCAGGTGCATCTCACAACTTAATGCCAAAATCGGTGATGGAAAGGTTAAATCTGGATATCACTAGACCATACAAGGACCTTTATTCATTTGACTCCAGCCAGGTCAAGTGTCTAGGCCTAATAAAAGATCTATGTGTGTCCTTAGTTCAGTATCCAAACAAAACAATCCTAATGGACATAGTTGTTGCTGACATTCCACCTAAATATGGGATGTTACTGTCAAGATCATGGGGAGCTAAGCTTCAAGGGTCTCTCCAATTAGACATGTCTTATGCTGCTATTACAGTCTTTGGTCAACCCAAGAGGGTGTACAGAGAGTCACTAATGAAATACATGGTCAGTAGTACAGAGAAGCCTCAAAACTTTCCCATTTATGCTGTCCACTCTGACATAGACTCATACATTCTTTATAATGACAGTAAAAACAACAACACTAATGAAAAGGCTCATAAAATTGAAACAAATCAAACTGCTGAACAAGAAGATCCTGATATCCAAGCACAGGCTGAATCAAACAATGCCAATATGCAAGACCACAAAGCAAACAAAGGTGAAACCACCATACTGGAACAAGACAATAAAAAGGGGGCCCTTCTTGAAAACATAACTATCCCACCAAGTGAGAAGGATGTCAAGCAAACCAAGCCAAAAGATCAGCCTGTACTCCAACTTACAAACTCATGCCACACAGACCTTATTGAAAACCCCATAAAACAGGAAACTCTATGGTTCCTAGAATTTGATGGATCAGTTAACAAGCTAGGGGCAGGAGCAGGAGTGTGGGTGCACAATAAAGAGAGTAGCCATGCAGAGGGAAGAGCCTATAGACTGAACTTCAGATGTACCAACAATATGGCTGAATACGAGGCCCTTTTACTAGGCCTCAAGTTGGTACAATCCCTGCAAATCACTAGAATATCAATCCTAGGGGATTCAGACTTGGTCATCCAACAAGTTAAAGGCAATTTTGTTACAAAAGACAACAGACTTAGGTCTTACAGAGCTGTTACCACAGAGTTACTCAACTCCCTTGTTGAGTTCCAGATTACTAAAATTCCTAGGTCCCAGAACCTGCATGCTCATAGCCTAGCCATGTTTGCAAGTACTTGCAAGCTACCTTTTGACCCCCATCACCGTTTCACAGCTGAGGTAAAACACAGACCATCAGTGCCAAATAACATAAAAGACTGGCAAGTATTTGACAATGATACACAAATAAAAAACTTTCTGAATTTACAGGAAGAATTTTCAGGCCTCAATATAGATACTGAGCCAGCAAGCCAATCACAAATACTTCAGCCAGCAAGTCAATCACAAATACTTCATCGAAATCACAGCAAAATAATTTCATCCAAAACAGTCTACCAATTGCTAAATCCTACAATTTTCAACCAAGATAACATTCAAGAAATCCAACAAATTGAGTATGAGCAGATACCTGAGGATGAAACTGAAATCGTACACCTAAAGAACAATCTTCTGCCCATAGGCTTAGCTCCATTGGAAGACATGTTTGATTCTAATGATGTCCCCAATAAACCAAAAATTGAACCCCTAAATACTGCCATTGAAGAACATAACATAGGGACAGTCCAACAGCCCAAAATCATAAAACTATCTGTTGCATTACCTCTTGAGCAAAAGCCCAAATACATTGACCTGTTTAAAGAATTTCAGGATGTGTTTGCATGGAGTTATGAGGACCTCAAGTCCTATGACACCTCTGTAATACAACACACAATCCCACTCAAGCCAAATCAGAAGCCCTTTAAACAAAAGCTGAGGAGAATAAATCCCATGCTCCTCCCAGAAATGGAGCAAGAAGTCCAAAAGATGTTTAAAGCAGGCATAATAGCACCAATCAGATTTTCTGATTGGATCTCAAACCTAGTTCCCACAAGGAAGAAAACAGGTGAAATCAGGCTCTGTGTAGATTTAAGAAACCTCAACCAAGTGTCATTGAAAGACAACTACCCCCTACCTAAAATGGACCATATTTTGCAGAGAGTAGTAGGGGCTTCAAGGATCTCCTTGTTGGATGGCTTTTCAGGCTTCAACCAGATTTTGGTCCATCCTGATGATCAGGACAAAACTGCATTCACAACCCCATGGGGAACCTTTAAGTATGTCAAAATGCCTTTTGGTTTGAAAAATGTTGGGGCCACGTTCCAAAGAGCAATGGATATTGCTTTTGCCAAAGAAATTCATGACTTCCTAGTTATCTATTTGGATGACCTTACACCATTTTCCAAATCAGACCAAGAACATATAAATCATCTCAGACAAATCTTTCTAAAATGCAGAAAATATGGAATATCTTTGAATCCCAAAAAATCTATTTTCGGTCTAGAGGAAGGGAAATTACTAGGTCATATTATCTCCAAGGATGGCATCAGAATTGATCCAGATAGAATCCAAGCCATCCAACACATGCCCCATCCCAGAAATATAAAGGAATTACAAGCCTTTTTGGGGAAAATCAACTTTTTAAGAAGATTTATCCCAAACTTGGTTGAGCTTAGCAGATTGCTTAATAACATGCTGAAGAAGGATTCCAAAGTTAAATGGACAGTAGATGCTAAACAAGCCTTTGAGAGCATCAAATTTTCTCTTACCCAAACTCCTGTCCTAACTAGCCCTCAATTTGATAGAGACTTCATCATATTCTCCTTTGCTTCTGAACATACAATTGCTGCAGTTTTGCTTCAAAAAGATGATCTAGGAAATGAAAAACCCATAGCCTTCTTTAGCAAAGCTCTAAGAGATGCACCCCTCAAATATCAAATCATGGAAAAACAAGCCTATGCCCTGGTCAAAGCCATCAAAGACTTTAGGATTTATATCCTTTATTCCCACATAATTGCCTATGTACCAAGCCCAATTGTCAAAGATATACTTACACAGGAGAATTTGGAGGGCAGAAGAGGCAAATGGATAGCAAGTATTTTGGAATTTGACATAGAAATAAAACCTACCAAACTCATAAAGGGGCAGGGCTTAGCCAAACTGATGTCTGAAACAAACTTCCAAGTCCTTGACATTAACCAACTAGACAGTGAACAAGAGCTGGCGACTCCAAAGATCAATGTAGCCTTTGAGCAATCCCCTTGGTATTCTGATATCTGTTATGTATTGCAAAACCTGTGTGCTCCCCCAGGACTGTCTAGAACTAAGAGTAG
>APFE030785350.1:0-16023 GCA_000404065.3 Pinus taeda
CGCACAACAGTCTTGCGACTGTCTGGAAAATACACACGATAGTTGTGGGGCGTATCAGTGTACCCCACAAATATCCCAACCTCTGCGGTCGGCTCCAGCTTCTTCCTGGCATCCTTCATCACATGCATGTAAACAGGGGAACCAAAAATCCTCAAATGGGAAATATCAGGCCTCTTACCAAAATAAGCCTCCTCGGGTGTACTCATGCCAAGTATCTTGTGAGGACAATGGTTCTGCATATATACAGCAGTATTGCATGCCTCCGCCGACAAGTGAAGGGGTAGGCCCTGATCATGCAACATTGCCTGTGCAGCACCCACGATCGTTCTGTTCTTCCGCTCAGCAACCCCGTTCTGTTGTGGGTTATGGGGAGCTATGAGCTCTCTTCGAATCCCTTCTGCGCTGCAGAACTCCTTGAACTCACCAGAGATGAAATCACCACCATTGACGCTCCTAAGAGCCTTCACTTTCTTCCCTGATTCCTTCTTGACCAGTGCTTTGAACTCACAGAACTTTGAGTATGTCTCGCTCTTCTTCTGCATGAAGAAGATCCAGCACTTCCGAGAGAAATCATCAATAAAGATCACATAGTACTTGTGCTTTGTTGTCGAAGCTTCTGAGAAAGGTCCACACACGTCCGTGTGAATTCTCTCAAGGATCGTCATGGCGCAACTATCCTTCTCGTGAAAGGTGGCGTTGCACTGTTGATTGATTTTTGTTTGATATGCTACTTCTATACTGATTTTTCTTTTGCTAAGTGTTGACACCTTTGACAAACTTGACAACTCAATTTTATTGTATAACAAACAAATGACCGAGGATTTGTGGTTGAGCAGAGAAATTGGTTTTCAATTGATGTATAGCAATGGAAATAATAGTTAGTTTTCAACAAGGGAATTTGTAACTTAAGCAAAGCCATTGTGGCAAGCCACTTGACAGATTTTCTTATCAAAGGCAGAACAACAATATTGGTAACAATGTTGATCATTGGTCGATTAAAACAGAAGTTTTGCAAAGATAGGGTTTGATGCACAAAATCAAATTTGATTATTGAAGTAGAGTTTGTATTTGCAAAGAGTTTTTGTATTTTGTATTGTATTTGAGTAGAGGTGGATCCAGTTTGAAGAATGTGAAACTTGGTTCGTCCGTTAATTAGGGTGGTAGGGTAGTGCAAGGAAAGAGAGTGGAGTCACCTTCAGGTTAGAGCCTAATAAAACTTAAGGGTGACAGGGTGGTTCTAGGGAGGGTTGGAGATTCCATATGGTATTGGAGCATCCTTTCGATTGCAGCTAGTAAACAGTGTGTTGGAGCATCCTTTAGTTTTAAGCCTGTAAACTAGGGTGTTGGAGCGTCTTTCTAGTTGAAGTTGGTAAACCAAGGTGTTGGAGTGTCCTTTAGGTTGGAGCATATAAACTAGGGGGTTTGATCCTCCTTAAGTTGGAGATAATATTATTGGTGTAAATTTTATTAAAGGCAAATATTAAGAAGTGTTATGTGGTTTTTATCCTAGAAGGGTTTCCACCTAAAAATTTGTTGTCTATTATATTGATGTTTGCACATTGTGCAATGGTGTTCTTTAGCATTTATTTATGTTACATATGATGATAATGTTAATTAATTCTCGGTGAAATTAAAAATATACTAATTGAAGATAATATTGATTCACCCTCCTCTCAGTATTTCCAATAGACACTTTGTTTTCTCATTTTTAACATTTTACTTTTAATTGGATAATGCAACTACTTGGTGATTAGAGAGGGTAAGTTCCCTTGAAATTTGCACTAGTTTCCCCCCTCTATAAACAAAGTAGGGAGAATTATGATCCATCGACTTGAATTTGAGTAGACTTTTTAATAAGCATTAATTTCTTCCCCTAACAATGAAATCTTAGACAATTCATTCCTATAAAACTTAATGAGTTTATATAGGCCAAGATTGGGCTTGAAACCATTACAGGTCATAGTTGGTTGCCACAATAGCACATGAATGAGATTCATCCTCTATTTATATTTCAAAGGTTTAGTACTGTTAAAGTTCGGATAAATAAGCCAATGAGTTGCAAAGAGACATTCAACTAGCCAATTCAAAAAGAAAAAAATATTTTCTCAATAGGGTCGCTAGAAGAATATGTGTTGTTCATGCCAAACACTCAACAATTCGGGTTGAGTAGCAACTACAACACTCAGTGATTAAGTTAACCTTGTGATAAATTAATTGTGAAACAAGCTTTAGCAAGAAAAGAGTACCCCCTGCTTGTACCCTTTTCATGATTTGTGTAAAAAATAGTATCATGGGGCAAATAAAACGAAGGATCATGCTAAATAGACACCCAATAACTTTAATGTCTTGAAAACACGTGATATCCATGTCTTAAACTAATTAACAAGCTCTCAAAACCTTGGTTGTCTCAAAAAAATATGTAAGATCGAAAAGCTTCCATGATAAACCTTCATTTAAACTCTTGAAAATGAAATTCACTTTTCCACCATCAAAAATAGATAAATTCTAGTAGTTATTTTAGAAATAATATTCTTTCAAGTTAGAGAAGGAATTAACCATGCATCTAAGAGACTCTTCTTTGAATTTTGTTGTGCATCCTCAACCTCGTCACTGATGTGAGGGTTCAATATTAGAGTTGGATATGGGATCCTACACACCCTTTCCCATGGGATGCAGCATCATAAGAGTAGACAAAATGAGCTTTCCCTATAGATAAAATTAGAAGTTTGGAGGGAGAACGTCTAGATTTGTTTGAGCTCTTTGGTTGAGGGGCCTTCAGTAATAAGGAACCTTGTTACTCTTTTTCACTAGTTGAATACTGCCATCTCGAACAATAAAGGCTAAAACATTTTGAGTTTTGGTTTCATTATTCGTAGCTAGAAAGGAACAATGGGTATCAATTTTAGCCATAAAGGGACAGTCCCTAATGTTTTGATTCTAGCTTTGCCAACTAAAATAATTATTAGGTAAATTAATGTATTTAACTATTCTCTTTGAAGACCTTTCCCTCAAAATGGATGAAAGTAAATTCCTTAAGGTACTTGGAGAGATAAACCTTGAGACATACTAATGTTTCTTTAGGATTAAAGCATCGACAAGGCTCATGGCATATGAATTTATACAGAGGGAAGGGCTAATACACCTATTGTCTATGAATGTCAATGGCCCCTTTCAATCAAAATGAGAACAAAAGTAATATGACTAATAAGTAGGATTTATTCAAATCAAGAAGCAAGAGAATGGAATCTCATATAATTTGCACTTGTCAACCATTTCATTCATTGAAATGGCACGCCTATGAATATCCTACACTTCTATCAATTATACAACATAAACATAGTGTAACATCTTAACTAAAAATTCCAAAAATTTTCAACCTTGCACTACATATGTGATTCAACAAAAAATGCTAAATGTGATAAAAAAATAAGGCATAATATAAAATTGTAACATGATTGAATATTGTCGGGTAGAGAAATCAAGGAAGAAGTTGACTACGCAATCTTCCATCTTGCATATTGTTAGAAGTGCTAGGATTTGAATAGATAAAGCACCTCCTTTTCCTTGCTCCACATATATGGGATGTATCTTTGCAATTTCAAGATGAGAAGTGGTACTCTCTTTCTTCTAGTAGAAATGAGATAATATTATGCACCTTAAATGCATGTCGAAGATTGATTATACCGTAGTAGAGGTTTATCTATCGTTAAAAGGCCTAATGAATGCGAGGAGATTCTTAAAAAAGGAGCACTTCTAGGGTGGAGATTCGTGCACTACACCATGAAAGAACTAAAAGCATTGAAGCCCAACAAAAGAAAAGAACGTGTTAACAATGTAATACAAGGCACGCGTAAAAGAAAATGCATGTGTGAGGAGGTCACGATAGTTAACAAAAACAAAGAAGATGCCATCCAATTGCTCCATGTCATCAAAGAGAAAGATGTCACTATTAGTGAGTGTGAGGAATCCAAGAACAATTTCATAAATGATATGATGATTTAGTGAGGGTCGCTACGACAATTTATAAAAGTGAATTTTGTGTTACACAAAGACCTTCGAACCCTAACTTCACATCGATGATTAACCATGAAATCGCATACCACACCTGCACTAGGCTAGGGGGTACTAAACTTGAAATTTTCCCTTATATACCAATATAATTACTACAAGAAGTTATTCAGTTCCATTTATAAGAGAACTTGGTCTTGTGCAACATAGAGTTTATACATGAAAAATGAAACAATAATGGTTCAACTAAGGGCATCTATGCATAGGATGCATATAACTTGTATATATTTTAAAATAAAAATATATCAAGAATTTATTTGTGTTGGAGATTTAATTCCAAGCAACTAGTTGAGATGGAGTAAATTTTTACCCAACCATAGGTAGTCCTTTTTAGACACCACCCCCTAACTAGGTTATAATATCACTAGGGAAAATAGGATTATAATTGATCTTCTCAAGGTTATAATGGATTCCTTTCACAGTTGTTCGATCCATAGTATGACAACCCTATATTTCCATAGTATGCCCTCAACTTTTCCCTCTTGTAGTGTCATAGAACCTCTAGGTGCTCATGCTCAATCAATCTTGGTTCTTTTACTAACTAAAAATTAACAATATTTACATGTGATCAAGTCATTGTGGTATGCCTACCTCATGGTGCGAATAAATCATAGTAATAAAATATCTATGCAAAAGCATTCAAACATAATTAAATACAAGTTATTCAAGAGTGTTGAACCTATGACATTACGTTATGTGGGTCAAGTATATGTTACCTAAGATCACTAGGACTCAATGGACAGGGGTTAATAATGTTCCCTTTATGGTGGATAATGTTATTATTGTCTAAGAGGGAATGGAATGGCTTAGGTATATGGACTTGAAATATCTATATATTGAAATTGACTTTGAAAAGGCATGTAATCGAGGTAAGTGGCCACTCATCCTAGATATATTCAAATCCATGATGTTAAAATATTTTTTTTCTTTTGAGTAATAGTTACTATTTGCAAATGAAACAACTCACTTCTTTGTCAACCATGTCATACCATAGGGTATTAGCATTTTCAAGTCAATTATTCAAGGCTACCTATTGGCATTGGTGTTACATGTTATGGATGTGAAGTTGTGGTTAATTTTTTTCACCATGAGGTCTTTCAAGGACTTAATTAAAGAGGTATCCCTTTGTTTACATTGAATTTTGTCTAGTTGGTTAGCAACCAATTTGTAGATTATGCATTCCTCACCATTTTGGAAGAGAAGGCAACATAGCATGATGGGTTGCCTCTATATATTCAACATTGCTTTAATTTTGAAGCTATAAATAGATTAGTTCCAATCTTATGGGTTACACTAGATGACCTCTTATATTTGTTAGGCAACATGGGATGGTTGTAGTTGTGGCCAATCTATGTTTTTAAACTGCATATTCCCCTCATATTTCAAGCCTTGTTAAAGGAGATACGAGAAATGGTTTCACAATAGATAGTTGAGAAAGTAGATAAGAAGATTACAAAATTCATGATATTGGAAACACATATATTATATATTTGTATCGAGGTCCTCATTGTTGCATATCTTTATTATTATTTCTATTTGGTCTCCTTTGTGTTGACCTTTGAAACTCTCAAGAAGCCCCTTCAAGGCTTTATTTAGGTCATCCTTGAAGGATAAGGCTTCCATCACATTGGTTGGAGAGAATATTATAACCTGAATTGTTAGGGGGGATGTGTATTATTGGCTTGTTCATGGCACATTCATTCGAAGTGGGTTAGCAAGGTTGTGGAGGGAAGTGAAGGATGTATAATTCATCTCCTTAGGGTATTGCATTAGTAAAAAATAGCTCACACAATGTGAATTTATAAACCCTCTTCCTTATGGAGAATTATAGATCACCCAAGAACTTCCACACATATATATTGTAAGCATGCAAGAAGTAGTTCGAGATATTTTTGGAAAGTATTTTTGAAAGCCTTATATTTAGCAGTTGAGTCTAGAATTGTATATCATGCATGAATTAGACTAAGAGTAGTCCTAAAAATAGATTCTCAACTCAAAAGATGAGGCAAGGTATAGGATTTCAACACACTTGAGTAGTTGAGTATGTTAAGCGATAGAGAGGGACAGAGAGTGGGTAGTGAGGAAAAAGGAATTTTAAATAACACATAATCTCACCCAAGTATAAATATAGTCTCGTATAGTCATAAATCTAGCACCATACATATCTATACAACCATATGGACAAATGTATATAGCGATATGTATAAGCCTTATAGGTTGCACGTCAATTATATATTGATTCCAATTTTTCTAGTAAGTCACACAAGTTTAGTTTAGGATGTTTTTGGTATCTTTGTAGTGTTGTTTTTATTGGTTATCATGTGGAGGTTTCCCTGTAATTTTTTTAGAAGTAGTGCAAAGTTGGTTTGAAGGAGTAATTATATATTCTGCGTGAAACTAATTTTCGCGCTTCCATTATTTAATCTATAGCTTATGTGATTGATGTTATGATTTGAAATTAAATTTGAGCATTAATTAAATTAAACAATCTACCTGTTTAATTGAGAATGTAAGGACATCAATCACCCAGTGCTTGAAATTCTCACATTATATTAAAGATTGATCTCTAATTGAGATTATCAAGGATTTACAACAATAAATCTATTACTTGGAAGAAGGACCAACAATAAGAGAATTTTGAAATTTTATTTTATGACTTGCCAGTTTGTGCAAATAAATCTCATGGATGGTAATAGTAGGCCTCCAATTTGGTGACAAATTGGAGTGTGCCTTGAATTTCTTAGCATGGAAGGTGAGGGTTACATTCTTATTGAAAAATGAATGATATATAGGATATTGTCAACAATGTTGTGACTTTACTTGTAGATCCACATGGTTTGGCAACTCACAATAAAAAGGAAGTGAAGGCCAAACATATGACCTTGGATGCCCGATTTCACTGTGCAACTCCATTTATAAGATCATGGCTAAAATTATAGCCAATCGATTGAGGCCCATCTTATCCAAACACATATCTCCGGAGCAATTTGCCTTCCTACAAGATCGCCATATACATAAGGCCGTGGGAATAGCTCAGGAGGTACTGCACTCTCTGCATGTCAAGAAAATAAAAGTTATGATTCTTAAGGTTGATCTCTCTAAGGCTTTTGTCAGAGATTGCTGGTTGTACTTAAGAATGTTGTTAACCCACCTAGGGTTTCCTTTTGCTTTCATTAAATAGATTAAGAGTTGCAGTACTAACATACCATTTAGTGTTCTGGTTAACGGAAGTGCTTCTCCCTTCTTTCATTCTGAAAGAGATCTCCGCCAAGGATGCCCTCTGTCACCATTACTTTTTCTCCTCATTATGGAAGGGCTCAGAAGAATAGTCAAAGAAGAATTCAGAAGGGGCAGACTGCAAGGCATAAAAATCACAGATGACTGCATCTTGACACATCTGTTATTTGTGGACGATGTCTTGATATTTCTCAAGGGTGGCATTGGGGACCTGATGAATATGAAGAATACCTTCTCTCTATTCAAAATGGCTATCGAAATGACTATAAACTGCACCAAGTCTACTTGGACAGCGGTTGGATGCTCCCAACACGAGATTCATTATGCTCTTCAAAGATTTTAGTTCTCTCACCTGAGACCGGAGGACGGTCTCAAATATCTGGGATACAAGCTGAAGCCCCTGGGATAGAAAATAGCAGACTGGACCTGGCTTATTGCAAAGATGGAAAAGTGACTCAACATCTAGTATCATAAATATATATCCAAGGCTAGCAGACTTATTCTCATTAAAAGTGTATTGGAAGCTACTCTGGTCTATTGGATGTCACTAGCATGGATTCCCAGGGGCATTTCTCTAGGATATAGACCTTATTCTGTAGATTCCTTTTGAAGGGTAGTCAGGCAGGGAAAATTTTTGCATGGATCAAGTGGGATGCTCTAAACTTGACAAAGAAATGGGGTGGTTGGGGCATTAATGAGATGGAGGATTTCTCCTTAGCACTGGTAGCAAAGCTTAGTTGGTAGCTCATTACAACAAGCAGTGTTTGGACAAAGGTGGTTGTTTCTAAATATATTTCCCCACTCCAAGTGATGGACTGGCTAAGACTACCTCAAAGGCTCTCCACAGGGATTTCAATCATATGGAAGGTTGTTATCAAGTCTATGGACTCCATCGGAGCAGGCATTACTTGGAAAATACATTTTGGATTGGCTGTGAGGATTGCAATCGATCCATGGATTGGTTGTGGAAATGCTCACAGGCTGCCAATAGAACTCACAAACCATCTCAATGCATCAAATATCACTCACATTAGTCACATTGCAGACTCTGAGCATACCACTTTATTTCAGCAAGCATGGAAATCGGCCCACAGTCTGAACATTCTGCATCAATGGACTCAGACCTGGAATGATTATATCGAGGCCCTTACAGAAGCACACATCTGAATAAGTGAGGGCGAAGATGAGGTAATATGGGCACTTTAGAAGACCGAGAGATACTCACCTAAGGAAGGCTACCTTGTGTTGGCCGAATCTCGCAGACCTCTAGCCGTCGAGTCATGGTGGAAGAACCTTTGGAAGGTCAAAGAACCTCCCAGATGTAGACTCCTTATGTGGACAATATTAAAAAATAAAATCCCCACAGGAGACAACCTCCCCAAGTGTTCTCAATATGGTCCATATTGATGTTGTCTCTGTAAATGTTGCAATGAATCGGCCTCTCATCTTTTTATAGAGTGTACAACTACACAAGAACTATGGCAATCTATTCTAATGTCGGTGGCACCACAATGCAGGTGGACGGGAACATCTATCACAGAGGCATGGTCTAATTGATGGACTATCGCTATCCCTACCAAGCTTAGGAACCTACCACTCCTCGTTAGTTGGGCTCTCTGGATCGCAAGGAATAGGCTCACTTTCCGAGACATCGTCACACATTGGCCCTCCATTGCTGCTCCTATTTTGTCTGATTTTGCCCTCATTCCAGATGACATTGAACCCTTTAGACCCTGCATTATTGCACCGGAGCCCATAAATCACCGGATTCCTTGGGCCTATTTTGACGGCTTTGCCTAAGAGGGAGGATGTGGCAGAGGCGCCATTCTATATATTTCTATTTCCCACCTATACAACATTCAAATGGGATTAGGGTGGGGAACAAATAACTTTGCTGAATTAACCACCGCAAAATTTATTGTTCAATTCGCTTTGGATAAACACTGTAGAGATCTACAATGATTTGGGGATTCTAAAGTTGTATGTGACTGGCTAAACAAATCTACAATATGCTCTGCTTTTTCATTGAGACACATTCTAGATGAGGCTCTGCGACTTATCTCTTTTTTTTACTCTTTTACATGCCATCATGTTTACAAGGAACGGAACATAGCTGCTGACAAATTATCCAAAGAGGTTGCAGACAGGCCTCCAGGCACTTGGTTAATACAGGAACAGAGGGATGGCGCTCATTATCAAAACTACCATCGGCCATATATGGACTTCGTTGTATAGTATCGGCTCATTGGGAGCCAGGACATATTTACATGTTTTTTTTGTTAGTTTACTCCATCTGTAAATATACATGTTTTTAACTAGAGATGATCAACACTCTCAAAGTGTTGGACTATTATTTGGTAAATTATTATGCAGTATATTACCTGACATTTATGCCTCCCTGCGTGGACATAAGGCATCCAAATTTTGAACAGTTATATTCCTAAACCTTATTTTTGGACAAGTAGTGCCTCTCTTACAGCATATGCATCATGCATTTACAACATGTAATTTTCTTACTTAATGAAAATTATGATTTTTCCAAGGGGAAAAAATATGATCTTGGATGCCATAAAGGAAAATCTAATCTCTCATGTATCTAAAAATATTATGGAAAAGGAGATGTTTGATGCCTTAGTATTTTCCAAAGTCAGTGTTGAAAAGTAACTAGGTTTGGTCTTCATGATGACATGTGTAATTGTGATTTTATGAAATTGGTAAAAAGAAAGAAAAATAAAATTATTGTAATGCTTGTCTCATGGGTTTCATGAACAAGAAATTTTATTTTAGTAATGGCTCCCATTGTGAGCCTTTAGGATTAAGTCATCTAGTCATAAAGGTAAAATTTAGTAAATGTCATGTATGAAGGACCCTTCTTGGGCATGATGCACTTGTATATGAGTCAATAGAAGTGTCAAACAACCCTCCAAAATAAGCACAAGCATCCTTCTATAGGTCGGCTTCAAAGAAATAATAATATCTTCATAAAAAGTACATGTCGATTCACGAAAAGTCATGTCGGCTTATTATGAGGCAACAACCACTACAAATAGGCAACTTGGCCTATTTCATAGCACAAATTTTTGGTCATCTATAAGTTTGTAATTCAGTTGAAGTCTGAAGTGAGAAAGGGAGTGTAAAGTTCACAAGAAGGAACCCTACTAAACCAAGGAGGAAGGGAAGAAGAAGATCAAAGTTTTTAGCATTGTTTTTAGGGCTTATCTCCTCACACGTGTGGCATAATCCAGGGTTGTTGATGTTGTAATATATTAGTCCTAAAGAATTCATCGAGAAGGAGGACAGTAGCCTAAATCCTCTCCATCTCCTCACATGTGCAGAATTGCTGAAGTACAAAAGTTGCAGGTCCATGAAAGAAGGCTGAATTTTAGAGTAACTGAGATTAGCATTAAAGGAAGGAAGTTTGACTAATGTTGGCTTAGTCAAAAATACGAAGGAAGGGTTTGTGTCTTGGCCTTGAAGTGGCAAATAGGTCAAGGGTATTGGTCTTGGTATTCATCAATTGGAATATGTATAAGAAGAAGAATTTTTTCGGGTTTTCCTCTCAAAGAGTGAGAGGTTTTGGCCCTATATAATAGCCTATATTTTTTGTCTCTTATCTCTTTATGGTTTATGCATTGGTATTGTTTAATGAAGAAGAACATTAATAACCTAAGTAAAAGAAGATCTTAATCTAAAGAAGTAAAAAGCACTCACAAACAGTTACTATTAGAAGAGAAATCACCTAATATCGATGCCTTAGATTTATCAACATGGTTTAAGATCTAAGGTGACTAATTCAAGGAAGGGAATATTATCAAGGGGCACTCAAGTATCAAATCTCAAGGAAGGCATCAAAGCAAAGATTATCTTGAAGTCAAAACCATAGATCAAAGAAGTCTACAAAGAAGTATTGAGATCATCATCGAGAGGGAGAAGGCCAAAACCCTACATTTACTCAAGTTAAAGTGTTTTGAAGACTATTAATCCAAAGGAAGCTAGATCAAAAGGTTGTGGCATCTCACTCTCTCTGGGATCAAGAATCATTTTTGAAGAAAACTATGTTCAACAAAAAGACGTTTTCTATTCTCTATTTCATCATCAACATCAAAGAAGAAACAAGGAGAAAGGAACATCCTATGAAGTAAGTATATGACCTTGT
This sequence comes from Pinus taeda, assembly GCA_000404065.3. Classification (NCBI taxonomy): domain Eukaryota; kingdom Viridiplantae; phylum Streptophyta; class Pinopsida; order Pinales; family Pinaceae; genus Pinus; species Pinus taeda. The sequence continues at coordinate 11,462 of APFE030785350.1, forward strand.
TTGAATCTGTCAAAATGTATTTTTGCAAAGAGAGAAACAAATTGGTTGGGGCTTCAAACTATCTTGCATGAAAGAAAAGGATAGATCTAAATCTCATTGAACATGAGGTCATGGATTATGTAAAAGGATCTATCACAAAACCAAAAAAGGAATATGCTCAAGATATTTCCAAATATATGAAAGAAGAAATTGGGCTCAAAGGATTCTCATTGAATCCATCAAGAATCCCCTCATCCCATATGTATCTAAACTCGAAACTTCAAAAGACATCTATAACAAACTGGTAGAGTTGTATTTTGTAAGCACTGTTGGAGAAGTCATCTCATTAAGTCAAGAACTCTACAAGCTGAAGATGTATGGGGAATATGGAATAGCCTCATACTTTATGAGGATATTTGAGATCAAGGATCAACTACGAGATCTAGGAGAAGTCATGTCTAAGAGTGAAATGACTACAATTGTATTAAGTTCACTACCAGAGGAGTGGGGTAACTTTACTTCAAGTATTTGCGGGAAGAAAGAAGCTACTCCATTCCAAGATCTATGGTCACTATGCAAGATTAAAGAATCTAGACTAAAAGCCAAATTTGATGTGGGAGCAGGTGAGAAAAATCAAGATTATGCTGCAATGACAAGAAGAAAGGGACAATTTGGAAAGTTTGGTCCTTAGAAAAATAAAAAGAACATGGCTAAAATCCAATGCTATGGGTGTCAAGAATATGGACACTACAAAAGAGATTGTCCTAAGATCAAGAAGGACAATAACAAAAGAAGAAGAGAAGAAGTTCTTATCATCAAAGAAGTGGAGGAAGTTGGAAAGAATAATTCCAAGATAGAAGAAGTAAGAGATCTCTACTATGACTGAGATAGTCTTCCTCACCTAAGTTCTTTTAAAATTCCTAAGTCTTATGTTGTAAGATATGGCTCACTAAATGGGATGCATCAAGGCATCATAGAAGCATTGAACAAAAGAGCTCAGGACACCATCATAGAGAAGCAAGATATATGGTTAGAATCTATGGAAGTCAAGGATATAGCTCTTGGGAATCTCATTGGAAACATAAGTGTCAAGGTCATCTAGTACAAGGTTCATCATTCATCTGACAAAATGAAACATTTTAGATGAAATTCAATTTTTGAAAGTCCTCAATGTGCTCTGCCATTGAACCCTTCTGTTTGAGATTTATCAATTGGCTAAAGAAGGTGTTTCTCTTTGTATCCTCATAATGTGCTATCATTTCCTTTGTGAAAATTGACCATGTGACAAGTGGTTTACGAGAACAAAGCCCTTTATACCATAAAAATTGATTCAGTTCTAAATAATTAGATGCAATACGTACCTTTTGTAACAATGGTACACAATGTAGATCAAAATATTTCTCCATCTGTAGTATCCAATTTACCAGATCCTCGCCATCAAACTTCCTCATCTCGCTTTTTCTTGATTTAAGGAGCTCGATCTTGAAACGACTATAACTTTGTAATTTTGGATCTTTAAGTTTTGAAATTTCGGCCTGTAATAGCCCTCTGAGTCCTCTTTATAACTTTGCAAGTCTGGTCGCAATTGGATTCCCGAAGAAATATTTATTCCCAATCTCTCGCGATGACCTAATTATAGACTAGTTCAGTAGAGTGAACTTGTACAACGTGCCACGTGTCACTGTTTCCACCTTAGGTTCTAAAAATTATACCCAAACAAAATATAGTTCATCCTCTTTCTTTAACTTCTTACGAAATTTCAATCTGATACTCAGAGAGAAAGTTATGACGATTTTCCCAAGGTCACCTGCTTAGGATGTAATTTGGGAGTTTGCAAAAACCCTAACTTCCTCAAATCATATATCCAAAAATATAGTGAGACAAGATCTGAAATTTGGACCAAGGTTCAGACCAATTTCTTCTTAAATGGGTTTTTTTTTTAGCTTCTGGAACTTTGTAGCGAAAAAGTTATAGCGAAAATTCCACGATGACCTGTTTTAGATGAAAATTTGAAAACAAGAATATCTGAAGCACCTACCTTGAGAGGACCAAATTGGAAATTCCCTTTCCATATTTCTATAGATGCTTCAGATACAGCTCTAGGAGCTGTGTTGGGTCAAAAAAATTTAGTCCCTTATGCCATTTACTATACCAGTAAAAATTTGACTCCCACTGAGTTGAACTATATTGTGACTGAAAAAGAGTTCTTAGTTGTTGTTCATGCAATCAATAAGTTTAGACATTATATAACAGGCTATGAAACTTTTATTCATACTGATCATTCTGCGATTCGATATTTAATGAACAAACCTGTTACTAATGGCAGAGTTACAAGATGGCTCCTAGTTTTACAGTAATTCAATATTACTGTGTTGGATAGACCAGGGAAACAAAATACAGTAGATGATTTCTTGTCTAGAATTCAGAATACTAAAGAAGATTCTCCTATAGAGGATAAGTTTCCTAATGAATATTTATTTGCAGTAACTACTAAAACCCCTTAGTATGCAAATATTGCTAACTATTTAGTTACAGGGAAACTACCTCCACACCTATTTCCTAGTGAAAGAAGAAAGATTATTCAAGATAGTTCAAAATATTCATGGATTTCTAACGAATTGTTTAGAACAGGGCCAAATCTCGTGATCAGAAGATGTGTTAGGGAAGATGAAATGCCTCACATCCTCAAGGCATGTCATGATGAACCATGCGGCGGACACTTTGCTGACAAAAGGACAGCCTATAAAATCCTCTCTTTGGGATATTTTTTACCTTCCCTCTTTAAAGATGCAAAACAATATGTCAAAAGGTGCGACAGCTACCAAAGAGTAGGGAAACCTACCCTTTCAAATGAAATGCCCTTGCAACCACAGGTACTCATCGAACCCTTTGAAAAATGGGCTTTAGATTTCATTGGACCTATTAATTTTCCATCTAAGTAAAAGAAGTATATATTGGTATGTACTGATTATGTCACTAAATGGGTAGAAGCCAAAGCATTAGTTTTCGCTACTGAAAATTCAGTGGTTAATTTTCTTTATGAGGATATTTTTACTCACTTTGGTGTTCCAAGAGAAATTGTGACAGATCAGGGAAGCCAATTCACATCCAACTTGGTGGAGAAGCTGATGGAAGAATACAAAATCAAGCACAGAAGATCTACTCCTTACCATCCGCAAGCAAATGGTCAAGTGGAGTCTACAAACAAATTTCTTGAAAGTATCATCACCAAAACTATTCATCTACACAGAAGAGATTGGGCAGAAAGGCTTCTTGAAGCCTTGTAGGCCTACAGAACTACATGGAGAAATACAACAGGACATTCTCCCTATGAACTTGTTTATGGGAAAGAAGTCCTGCTCTCCATCGAGTTCCAAGTCAAAACCTTCAAGATGGCAGTTCAATTGGGGATGGATCTATCAAAAGCCCAAAAGCATAGAATGGAGCAGTTGAATGAGCTAGATGAGATCAGACAAGAAGCAATCCTAAGAACTGATCTAGTTCAATATCAAAGAGCCAAGTGGCATGAAAAATATATCAAAGAGAGAAAGTTTCAAGAAGGAGACAGGGCATTGCTATTTGATTCTAAGTTTAAAGACTTTAAAGGCAAATTTCAAACTCATTAGCTTGGGCCATATGAGATTGACAAAGTCTTTAGCAATGGAGCGGTAAGAATCAAGACCGTTGATGAATCTCAAACTCCTCTTATTATGAATGGCCACAGATTAAAGATCTATCATAAGCCACTCTCAAAAGAATAATTTGTCAAGATGTTTCAAGATAATTCGGCAATAAGGCTGGTGAAGAAGAATCCTTCTTCTCCACCAGCCTAGCCTTTGTTCTTTTCTTTTCAAAAAAAAAAAAAAAATATAGATATATATAGTATATATAATATATATATAATATATATTATGTATTATAATGTATAGTGTAATATGTATATGTAATTATGTTAATAGCCTGAAAACCAACCATTGATTGCAGTCTTATACGCAACACAAGGGTGAAATCAGGAAACTCCCTGACCCTATGATTTTCCAGAAAAAAAAAATAAATAAATAAAAAATAAAAAATAAAAAAAATCTCTCTCTTTCTCATTTTCTTATTCCATTCCACTCCATCTCATTTCCATTCCACACCACTTCATTTCAACTCCATTTCATTCATTGCATTCCATCAATAAAAGTTTTTATGACCATTTTCATCCATTCAGTTATCGTTTATACATCTCATTCAGTTATAAGATTGTTGGATCAATTTCCGCAGCTAGGGTCAGTTTCCACAACTGCTCACTGATTCCGCAGGCAATTGTGTTTCTACAGCCACCACTCTATTTTCAAAAATTTACGGTCAGATGTTAGTTCAACAATCACGAAATCAAATGCAGGTAAGAAGACATATTATGAAGACATGGGGTATTCAAAAGTATCAACGAGGAACAACTAATTGAAGACTAATGCAAAATGGCAAACATTCCAAGGTATGAGCAAAAATTTATTTTAAATGGCATTCAAACACATTTTTGCATAGTTCTTAAACCATAGCTCCATAATACGCAATGATTGCGTTAATAGCTCATAACC
>APFE030785350.1:16043-35016 GCA_000404065.3 Pinus taeda
TATCATCACCAAAACTGTTCATCTACACAGAAGAGATTGGGCAGAAAGGCTTCCTGAAGCCTTGTGGGCCTACAGAACTACATGGAGAAATACAACAGGACATTCTCCCTATGAACTTGTTTATGAGAAAGAAGTCCTGCTCCCCATTGAGTTCCAAGTCAAAACTTTCAAGATGGCAATTCAGTTGGGGATGGATCTATCAGAAGCCCAAAAGCATAGAATGCAGCAGTTGAATGAGCTAGATGAGATTAGACAAGAGGCAATCCGAAGAACTGATCTAGTTCAATATCAAAGAGCTAAGTGGCATGACAAATACATCAAAGAGAAAAAGTTTCAAGAAGGAGACTGGGCATTGCTATTTGATTCCAAATTTAAAGACTTCAAAGGCAAATTTCAGACTCATTGGCTTGGGCCATATGAGATTGACAAAGTCTTTAGCAATGGAGCGGTAAGAATCAAAACCATTGATCAACATCAAACTCCTCTTATTGTGAATGGCCACCGATTAAAGATCTATCATAAGCCGCTCTCAAAAGAGGAATTTGTCAAAATCTTTCAAGATAGTTCTGCAATAAGGCTGGTGAAGAAGAACCCTTCTTCTCCATCAAGCTAGATTTTGTTCCTTTCTACTTTCTAAATAATAATAATAATAATGCATAAGCCTGAAAACCAATCACTGATTGGTAGTCTTATACAGAAAATACAAGGTGAAAATCAGGAACTCCTGACACCCTATATTTTCCAAAAAAAAATCTCTCTCTTTCTCATTTTTCATTCCACTCCATCTTATTTCCATTCCACTCCATCTCATTTCCATTACACACCACTTCATTTCATTCAACTCCATTTCATTCATTTCATTCCACTAATAAAAGTTTTTATGACCATTTTTCATCCATTCAGTCATTGTTTATCCATCTCATTCAACTATAGGATTGTTGAGTCAGTTTCCGCAGCTGCTAACTGATTCCGCAGCCAGTTGTGTTTCCGCAGCTAGCACCCTGTCATTTAACATTGACAGTTAGATGATTGGCAAAAATAATAAAAATAAAATGCAGGTATGATTGAGGACATAGTATGAAGACATCGGGCACCTAAAGGCATCAACAAAAGGCAACTAATCAAAGGTTATGGACAACAAGTGGCAAACATTCCAAGGTATGGGCAAAAATTTATTTCAAATGGCATTCAAACACATTTTTGCATAGTTATTAAATCACAAGCTCCACTATATGCAATGATTGGTGTAATATTCCCCATAACCTTTCCACGACATTCCTCCATAAGCCATGCATTTATTTCTCCAACAACCTCATGATTAATTCTCGGATTTAACTCAAGTCTGGAAGCATTTCTATACTCCACCTGTAATTATGAGACATGGTTGATTTGATTACGGTTCTCCTCCACCGCATAGATTCCGCAGCCATTTCATTAATATGCTTATGGTTACTCCACAACCATCCATTTTTAAAAAATTTGCCGTCACTCCCCTACTATTTTAATTGAAGCCACGACTACATTACCACCTTGCTCACATAAGACTCTGCTCTATTATGTGAATTCACCTCGGCTGCCTATCCTCTGTTTTGCTGCCTGACCTCTGTTTTCCGCTTACAGTCATTGGTTTCCTCCATAAACCCTATTCATTCCCGCTAGTCCAGTTGTCTCACCTCCACTAAACCCTTCTCACGCAGACAAATTATAGAACAGAAGGAAAGAATGGGGTGGTTGTTGAGGGCAAAACCAGAGGGACCCAAATTTGTGGAAGGATACCCGCAAGTCAAGAACATATTGAGAAAGGCAAAATGGCTTCAGTTTATTCAAAAGTTTAAAGGCTACAATAAGGAGGTTACAAAAGCTTTTGCGAGGTCTTTCAATGGCCTGGAGGTGGAAATTGGGAACCTCAAGTTTACAATTACAGAAGCATCCATAGCAGCTACTACAGAACTCCCTCAAGAAGGTGAACGCTGGTTCAAGAACAAGAGCATTGGCGAGGAAGCTTGGAGAGTAATCCTATGTAACCCAGGTATGGATGTGACTATATTCAAAAGAGGAATTCCTGTTCATGCCTTAGAAGAGAAATGGGCCAGTTTACTGTTGGTTATTCAAAAGTTCATTACGTGTGAGGGCCGTTTTGGAGCAATGTACATGTATCATACTCGACTGTTGATGAACTTTTTAGATAATCAAACCCTAAATCTACCTTACTTTTTATTGCTGAGCTTGAAAAAGATGGCTACAACCGTCCAAAAGAATGTAGAGGATATAGAACCCCACTTATATCATCATGGGCTGGTGAGGATTTTAATTGAAGACCAATTGAAGAAAAAAAGGGATACCTGGGAACGGTTTTTAGTGAGAAATTATTTTCAAGATCCTCCTGAAATGCCCGAGAGCAGTACAGTAAGGAAGAGCAGGAAAAGAGAAACTGGTGTGAAAATTAAAGACCCTTCTATTAGCAAAACCAAAGAAGATGATCAAGAAGAGAAGCTGGAAAGAACCAAGGATAAAAAGAAAAAGAATTTGAAAGGGAAAAGAAGCATAGAGGATGTTTTCCAATCACCAAAACCTTCTTTAGAAGAGGACCACCAGCCACTGTCTGAAAGGCTAACTCACCTCCAAAGACAATCAGTTGCAGCTAGGGAGAAAGAAAAAGGAAAACAGAGTATTGAGGAAGAGGGCACTAGCCCACAGCATTTAAGAAGAAGCAACAGGCTTAAAGAAAAATGGAGAAAAGCACAAACAAAAGGACCCCATTTTATTGACTTGGGAGGAACACCAGAACAATCTCCAGCTGGCCGTAGCCCACCTCATTCTCAGCCAAACATTGAAACTAGTCCTCGAGATGTTGATATAAGTCCTTCTCGGCCAGACCTTGAAACCAGCCCTCCTCAACAGGACTTTGGGGTCAGTCCAAGGAAAACTTCACCTGAGATAGACCCAAATCAGCAAGAGATGTACGATTACATAGAATCCCTGGAAAAGAAGGCCACAGAACCAAGCTCTTCATCCATGCCTCATCCAGCACAAGAAGCTCAAATCAAGTCATTGAAACAAGAAATTTTTGAGTTAGAGGTCCTAAACAGACATATTAAACATGAAAATGAAGCATTAAAGGAGCAGAGTAGACTGGATAAGATCATCCATGACAATACCATGCTACATCTTGGACTATGGCAGAAAAAGAACAAGAAATTGAAGAAAAAGTGCAAGAAGATAAGTAGAGCACTGATTAATCTTAAATTCAGATGCTTGATGAAGAAGCCCAGGATGTTAGCAGCACCAAGAAAGAGAAGAAGGGGACTGGATGTACTGGCAGAAGCTTCAAAACATATGGTTTGAAGGGGGGATAGTCAAAATTTTGGTTGCATGGGGACATGCAACACCTTCACAGTGGGGGTATGTTGAGCCCAAACTTGCATCTTTCCTACACCTTTTTCTAGCTTCTTTTCATTTACCTGAGCCTCCTAAGCCATCAATATCATTGCATATTAGTTATAAAAGAGCATTTAAAGTGGTTTCTTGACTATGTCTTTGTGTTGTTGTTTGAACTAGATTTTTGCTTATGAGTTGCGAAATCTTGTCACTTTTCGCAGCTGGCTCAACTTTCCGCAATTGTTTTTGTCAAAGTCTATATTGTAGGTGTCTTATGGCAAATCGAGCCACATGGGCAAGCTGGAAATGATGTCAACATGGTGCGGGTCCCATTGGTCCAGCTGGACTCATCAAAGGAGGTCGTAGTCAACGAGGGTCAAAATGGTGGTCAAACAGGAAAATTCCTACAGCAATAGGACTCCATTTCAAGCGTAAGGACTTCCGTGACCGTTTCCAAATTTTTGGAGGCAACGATGACACTTGTAGGCTGACCATGATGTGGATCCAACAACCGTTTTTAATAAGATTGCCTAATCACAACGACCATGCTGCTAAATCCGTGGAGGTTGTTCTTCACGTGTCCTCTGTTCACGCAGTTTTTAGGAAATCAGTTATGTAGCCTTCTGTTATAAATAATGCATCTCCATACGCATCATAGTTAGTCTTTTTGAATGTATTGTTGACTGTTAACGAGCCCACTGTGCTGTGACATTGTTTCGTCATTATGACTGCATTCTGAATATATGAGAAGACTCTATTTCTGAGCATAATTCGTGGTTGATAGCTATTGCTCGAGGATTGTGCAGAGGGCCCCTGCACACGCCGAGGTTTTGTTTATTGCTGTATAGTTTCATGCTGTGTTTTTACGCTCATTATGCCATAGTTATTCACTTGTATATATTGCATTTCTTATGGTACTAACGTTTCATTTTTTTTCATAATTTTACATGCTTTCCATTGCTGTTAACACTGATCAGTGTATTTGTTCCAGATTATAGTAGGCAGCCCAACATTTGCACATAGTTTTACAATGACTAATGACATGGAATCAGTTTTATCTTTCTGCTGACTTACATTTCTCAGTTTTTAATTCCAGCTCTGTCTTGTTTATTTTAGTTCTGTTCATTGGCTTTATTAGTAGGCTTAGATATTAAATTGCTCATGTCATTATCAGTCACCTCTGAAAGCCATAGCGAGACTAATGGTGAGGGATTGAAGTATGAGTGTGTAATTTGATGTTAGTTTACTTTTCTGCAAATTAGATATCAGATTGCTCAAGTTGTTTATGATTACCTCCGAAAGCCATAGCGAGACTAATGGCGAGGGGTCAGGATATGAGTTGATGTAATTTGATTTTAGCTTTACTTGCAATTTTGGATTTCTTTGGATGCAGTTTCTTTTGTATTTAGATAGCAGCAACAGGGATAATGGTTTCATGGTCAATAGTTCACTGTTTGTTTGACTAGTATAGTGGCACATTGTCATTTTCTTTTAGGAATTAAATTTATCATTGCATGTTTTAAACCCTTTTTAAGTTTGAAGTTTTGGAAAACATTATAGAGGACATCATTGCCTTGAACATTTATATCCATATTTGTCTTTTAGAATTTCCATCTCACATTAGGAAATCAACAAAGATAAACCCAAAACAAAATACAAAAACCAAAAACGACAAAAAGTAAGAGATAGGTTATCTTGCACATATAGTGCGCCACACTTCAACAGTTTACGACTCTCGGATTGACAATTAATATAGCAATTTAGGACACTCTAAATTGACCAAACAGTGGGTGGGAGAAGATTGCAAATTCAAAGCTAGTGAACATGGCATTGAATGGTTTCCCAACTTCATGAGAACTAATTATCAAAGGTATTTGGACTGAGGAAAACCTTATTGACTTTAAGAGGCTTTAACTTGAATATATCCAAATGGGGATTTTAATGGATTCAAATCCTAGCAAGGAAGGTGTTGATGACCTAGCTCTATTGGGTCACTGAAATAAGGGTAAAGATAAAGGACCTTGCAAGGGTAAAGGAAAGACTAGGGAGTCAACCTCGTAGCTCTAAAATAAGGAATTGTGTAAAATCAAGTGCTTGGTTTGTCATAAACATGGGAATTATGGATCACAATGTCCAAAGAAGAATAAGGGTAAAAGCAAGCAATGACAAAAGAAAGGATCAAAATACAAAAAAACTCAAATGAATGAGTTTAATACCGTGTTTGAGAAGGATTTATTGATGATATTTTTCCTTTCTACTAGCATGATTCTAAAGGATGCATAGTATGTGTACAACAGAGGCATCTTGGCATGTAAAAAAAAACCAAATTTTGTTTTCTAATACAAAGAAGTAGGACTCATGAGTATAGGTTAAGCTTGGTGATGATGCCAAGCATCTAGTAATAGGAGTTGGTATTATTCTCCTTCTAGCTCAAGTTAGGTAAATCTTTAGATTTCGAAGATGTCTTATTTGTTCTAGTTCTTGGGAAGAATTTGCCTTCAGTTTAGACATGAAGGATAAGGGCTTTGTAATGGAGTCCAAGAAATGACAAGTCATCATCATGCCAAAGGATTCTATCTCGAATAGAAATCCAGTAATGGGGGTTAGAGAAATTAATTTGTATATCTTGTAAGATGAAGGTATTCAAGCTTTGGCACATAAGAGTAACAACTTGTGTGAGTTATGGTACAAGAGAATGAGGACCTACATCACAAGGGATTAACTATTTTAAGGGAGATAGTTACAGGTATTCCACAATTAATATTTAATAGCACGATTTGTGTATAGGATGCACACTTGGAAAAACATGCCAAGATTGCTTTCCTAAGCAATGAGTATAGGTCTAAGGGGATTATAGACCTAGTACATTTAGACGTTTGTGGACTGATGTTAGTAGCATCAATAACAAGAAGTGTGTATTATGATTCCTTATTAATGAATTTTTTTGCAGGACTTGGATCTACTTCTTAATGACCAAGGATGAGGTCTCTAACAAGTTTTAGGAGTTTAAAGCTCCAGTTGAAAACTAGGCAAGGAAGAAAATAAAAGTCTTGAGATCGAGCAATGGGGGAGAGTATGCCTCTAAGGAATTTGAGGGTTTTTGTATGGAGGTAGGAATCAAGAGGGAGATGATAGTTCCATACAACCCACAATATAATTTTAATATAATTGGATGTCCAAGTGGAAGAATCAATCCATAGGGGGTTGTTAAGGCCATGATACATTACTAGGACTTGCCATTGTTTCTTTGGGAAAGGCATGCAACAAAATAATATGCATCGAAAATTAGTTTCCTCATCGGATCTTGGATGACAAGACACCAAAGGAGGCATTCACTATTGTGAAGCCATAAGTGACTCATTTCACGTCTTTGTTTGTCTAGTTTATATTCATGTATTGGTAGAGAAGAGGGCCAAGTTTGTTTATGGGTTGGAATGATAATTCAAAGGCTTATAAGGTCATTATTCAAGAGTAAAGGGAGACAATAGTGAGCTAAGATGTAAATTTGAGGAAGACTTTCTGACTACAAAGTTCCATGAGCCTATTCCAATGATATAGGACAAGGAGAAAGAAGCTATAGAGGTTGAGTCAAGGTCAAAAATGAGTTGCAATAAAGTAAAACAACCTTTAGGTGAAGAGGACAAGACATGAGCACCTTATACTTCTATCAAAAGCCTTAATGGTTCAATTAGACATTGAGGGATTCTCAAGAGTATGTTGAGACTCCTAGGAGCAATTTAAGAGAGAGCATACCTTCAAAAAAGTTTTCGAACTTTGTGACATTGATTAGCATGATTCTATATCATGAGCATTATAGTACTCGATGTGAAATATACATGTTGTCGCTCAAATTGTACACAAGAATGTGACAACACTTAGGGCAGGGGGTGTCACTCTAATCTTGGTCCTCTTCGTTTAGGCTATCTCCCTACAACAGGCTAAGGGGGTAGTTCTTATGGATGAGATGATGAGTTTAGGAGACACAACTGAATGGCCTAGCAACTTGGTTAAGGGTAATTGGAAAGTTAAAATATTTATTCACCACTTGATTAAATTTAACAATTTCTTAAGTGTGAGACAAGTGCCTTAGGAGTCAAATTACTTGCACAATATAGATTAAATTCCAAGTTATCAGATGAATAGTCGCTGCTAGGATGAGAAATTGTCCTATATGATATGCAACACCTAAAACTAAGTGAGATGCAAGCTCTTGGTTAATTTTAATTAGAATGCCTATTCTAGATGAGAGCACTCAATTTACCCATCTTAAAGCAAGTCTCACAAGAATTTTGTATAAAGAAGCCCACAAGAACGAGGCTATGGCTTCATTAATGACACATATCGTGAGGTTATGACAACCCAAGTGCCTTTGTTCCTACAAGGGATGTCCACAAGACAATTGCAAGGTCACCTGTTTTAACCTTTGTGCAAGGATCAAGTGTCGCAAGCCAAGAGAGAGGGGGCTCCTATCTTTCTATCAACCAAGATTACGCTTGGAGGTACGTTTTATAGATGCAATTTTGATCCTAGAATGATATGCAAGATATGAGTGACAACTTTAAGTGAGGATGTTAGATGAATTTTAAGTACTTCAAATTAAGTTACTTAGGATTTAATGATGTTCAACACAAGTGCATAAAAGAAGTACTTGAAGAGCAATTATAGGAACAAATCTCACTAAAGAAAATGTGCTAATGAACCACTTGATTTTCTAACTTATCAAATGAATCAATGAGACAAGCAACTTCCAATAGATTATCCAATTATAAGATTTATTCAACGACTTAACGTTCCCAATGAGAGTTGTTCTCTAAAACAATGATACTAAAAAGCAAGGAGCACCAATTTGTCAATGGACTTGATATATAAATTAGAAACCAAATGAGACAATGAGGAACACTCGAACGAAATATAAAGTTACCTTATGAATTAGCAATATCAATGTTATTTAAATGATAACAATAAGGAACAAGGACAATATTATATCACTTTTGGCAATTAGATTCACTTCTTTAGAGCACAATTTCTCTAGATATCAAAGAGAACTTATTATGCAATCTTGAGATGTGAATGGAGAAAAAACCATGTCAATGATGTAATGCAAAATGGAAAGAGTGACCAACAAGACAACAATTGCTATTTTGTGATGATTAGTCCATCCACTTAGAGCAAAACCACTTAAATCACTTTGCCAATGAGATAAATGATCCTTAAAATGCTCAAAATGAGTTTCTTGTGAATTTAGTTGTTCCTTTTATCACTATTATGACTTATATCATAACTATAAATGCATATGCCAGACCTTATAAATCATATGTCAGTCATTTAAATCCACTTAGAACATAAAAAAAACAATAACCCAAATCTTCCCTATCATTTGAAATTAAATGTGAGATGATTAGAGACTATTCCAGAACTTTTTTAAGATGTGTACTCGAACATTTTACCATTGTGATTAGATGAATTTAGATGTGATCATAAAATAGTGAGGAGAATGATAGGGTTAGAGAGAGAACCCTTGGCCCTAAGGCCTGGATATATGGCTAGTTGACTTCCCAAAGTGCACTAGAATTCTTCCAAACACCTGCAACACAATTATTAGCCTTGAAAAATAAAGGATCAAACCTCTTGTGACTAAAACTAGGACTTATATGGCAGAATGATGGACTAATGAGACCTTAAACCCTTTAAACCTCCTTCAATGAGCGATGAAGCCTACAAAAGCAATTGTTAGCTCAAAAATTTAATGGATCAATGGCAAACCAATCTTAGAATCAACTTCAAACCTTGTCAAACTTGCCATATAGGTCTGCAAAACAAAACTTAGTGCCAAACCAAGCTGCAAAACCCATACATGTGCCCAAAAATGACTACTATGAAGGGATAAAGGCCTAATAAGGCCAATGGCTAGGGTGAGGAGACCTAATAGACCCGCGACGTAGTGCAAAAGGCCCTCTAAGGCATGCAATTGCCACCAAAAGGCCCCCTAGGGCCTGTGACAAGGAGAAACAACCCTCCTTAGGGCTGCGACTTGGAGGGAGAGCCCTCATTAGGGTTGCGACTTGGAGGGAGAGCCCTCTTTAGGGTTGTGACTTGGTAAGATAAGCCCTATAAAGGTTGCCACTAAGGAAATTAAGGCCTAAAAGGCCTCCAAATACCCTAGAGAGGCCACAAAGGCCTGCGGTCAGGCCTTAGAAGCTTGCTGCTAGGGTTATAGGAGCCCACAAAGGCTACGACCAACTATAGAAAGCCTTTAGAGGTTGCAACTAAGTGAATTAGGGTAATACAAGGCCCGTGGCTAGCCAAAGTAGGCTACAACACCCTGTAAACACAAATTTACCTCCAAAGGCTAATGACTTTCTTCTTCAGCTAGACATTGAACAAACGTTGCTTAGGAGGGCTAGATCTTACCCTCTAGGGCCTAGATCAACCTCCTTCTCATCAGCGAATAGCCCACAAATTAATTTTTGCTTCAAACCCTTGATTTATCACCTACAAAATGAAGTAGAGAAGACCCGAGAACCCAATATATACAAAAATGATATAAAACCTCAAAAATTATTTACAAAACTTTACAAATACATAAGGGTTAATGGAGAACTAATTTACAAATATTTACAATATTTACAAAATAAAATTTGTTCTCATTAACATATTAAACTTTATAGCAGAGGTAAAATAATTTAGGAAATAATGAGAGAATGATTTTCTTAATTTTTAGCAAAGGCCTCCTACATAAGATATTTGTTAGATGAAGACTTGGAGCCAAACAAGGGTGTGATCCCTTCACAACCTGTGAACTTGGAGGCCAAGGGTTGGAGCAACCTCTAACTCAATGCATTTCAAATGATAGATTATTAAACAAGAGGGGTTTGATTCATGTAATAGATCTATAAGCCTAGAGATACCTACTAGACATTGCTAGATGTAGAGAAGTTACTCTCACCCAACACCTAAGGCAAGATACCTGCACTAATAGATGTTCCTATTACCGACAATTGAAATAATAATAGACAATATAATAGCTCAAAGCATGTCAACTAAATATCCAACACATACCACAGATGAACAAATGAGAAACGCCTTGAATTGAACCCCAAATACTTTTTATTAAGAGCAAAAAAATTTCAATAGAGCCTTGCTCAGTACATCAAATAATCGTTACATCATCCAAAGATGAAATGAGGAGCTTCATAGCTTCCTTATATAGAAAATGAGTAAAGAAAACCCCTCCAAGTGGAAAATAATGGCTAGTTGGCTTGATCCTCATCAAAATAATCTCATCCATCGATCTTCAATTGAAATAACTTGACCTCCAGCATCGATTGGATTTTATTTTATTTTTATTTTGAGGAAAAAATAGAATTTTTCTTAAAATCCCTTTTTTATTTATCCAAAAATTAAAATTTTGGACTAATATCCTAAAAAAATGCACTTTTGCTTAACCACCAAGGTCCAAGGGGTCAATTTTCTTTAAAAAAATCCATTTTTCCCTTGGTGGAGGACCTCCAAAATTTAATTCTTTTTTGACCCATGAATTTTTTTATGATTTTCCACTTGGAGAGAATTTAATTTCTCTCAAATTATTTGTTGACTCACAAATAATTAGTTTTTTGGCTAATTATTTTCTATTTATTTTTGCCAAAAAGAAAAAAAGACTCAATTGGGGATTAATTATTTTTTTCACCCTCAAATATTTTAGCCATGGTGTCTAATTATGAGTAACCATGCACTAAAACATTTTTACAAGATATTACAAATTGATTTAACCCTTAGAAGGGGAAATACACATCTACACATAGACCCTGAAGACAATACCCAATTCTGCAACACAATATGATATAGTATGAAAAATACATAGACTCAATAAACACTAGGACTTACCTAAGACCTTGTCAATGAATTCCACCCTAGCTTGGGGTTCATTTGATAGAAAAAAATTGTCGATTATGCGTGTTTACAAACACACATAATTCATGGAGGTTAAAAAAATCCCTAGGATGAAATCCTTTGACAAAAATCATAGGCTTGCCTAAGTGTTGTTACATGGCTTCATAGTCATACTAGAATCATCTATAATAATAAAAGTAGAATTTGGGTTTACAATGACAAAGTTAATGTTGAATGATGACATTGATCTTCGAAAAAAATTGTCCACTGCTTTGTAGTCTACTTCTCGGACCGTTGACAAAGTGTGGTCAATAAGACCGACATATATGGTAGGATGCCATGGTGGAGGAATACACCTCCCTAATGAAGAATGTGTTTTGGATATAGTGCAAAAATAGGAAATGATGTCAGTTATGAGTTCTAGGTGGCTCTACAAGATCATGTAGATGGCACAATTGAGAAGTTTAAAGTGAGTTTTATGGTGAGAGGGTTCTCCCATGGAGAGGGAGTGAACTATGAGGAGACATTTGTTGTACACGTTAGGTACACATCTATTAGAGTTGTTATGTCCTTCATTTCATTTATGGGATGGAGGAAACGTCAAATGGATGTGAAGATAACTTTCCTTAATGAGATCACTAAGGAAGAAGTTTGCATAGAGTAACCTCAGGGCTTTGAGGTGAGTGGGAAGGAGTCCCATGTGTGTAGGCCAAGGAAAGCCTTGTATGGATTCAAGGAGACATTGAGAGTGTGGTATTCTAGGATTGATGAATATCTATGGAGTATGGGCTTTACCAAAAGTGAAGAAAATATTAACTTATATTATATTTTTGTTCACGTTGATTTTCCTATTTTGGTGATGTGTGTAGATGACTTGTTTTTGATAGGTGTAGCGAAGCTCATTACAAGTTGCGGAGTATACATGGCAGTAGAGTTTGATATGAAGGACATTGACTTGATGCATTACTTCTTGGAGTTGGAGGCTTGGCAAATATTTCCTTAGGTAGGGTACATATGTAGTTTAGATCTCGAAGATGTTTCAAATAAAGGATTGCAAACTTATGATCACACCCATGATCACAAATCAAAAGAAGGTGACAACTGTAGGTTCAGAGTGGGTGGATCCTATAATGTATAGGTAATTGATAGGCTCCTTGATGTATTTGGTCAATATGAAGATATATATATGTTTTACAATGAACATTGTGAGTCAATTCATAGCGGACCCAAAGTAGGAGCGTTGGATAGCAACAAAACATGTTCTTAGATATCTAAGGGCACAATGGAGCATGGTCTGAGATATCTTGGAGATGGTGAAGTGAAATTGTAGGCTTATTCACACTTATATTGTGTAAGCAATACTCCAAATAGGAAGACCACCTTAGGGTGTTGCTTTAGCATAAGATTAGTGATGGTATTTGTTCAACAAGAAGCAAACTTTCGTGGTGCTTAGCTTAGAAAAGGTAGAATACATGGTAGCTAGCATTGCCGATTGTGAGGCCATTTGGCTCTTCAAGTTACTCATATGTTTGTTTGGTTTGGAGTTGGAGCCTACAATAATTTATTATAATACTCATATTTGTATCGAACTCTCTAGGAACCCAATATTTTATGATAGCTCCAAGCATACAGAGAACAAATATCACTTCATATGACACACAATTGAGAAGGGAGTAGTGAAACTCTAACATATTCCTAGATATCAACATATAGTTGATATTCCAAGCAACCACTTGGCAATAGGGAAGTTTGAGGCATTGAGAGACATGCTTAGATTGGTGTAGAATTCCTTCCTTGCTACAAGGGAGAGCTGAGAATTATAGCTCACATAGGAACTACCACACATGTTTAGTGTGAAATATGTAAGAAATACTTCAAGATATTTCCAAAGAGTAATTCTATTTATGAAAAGAGTATTATATTTTGTAATTTTATTAAAAAGGTGAAAGTCTTATATTTAATAATTTAGTCTAAAATGGTATCTTGTGCGTGACTTAGACTATGAGTAATCTTAAAACATATTCTCCACTAAAACTGTAAAGACTGGGTAAAGTAGAGGCTTTCAACACACTTAAGTAGTTGTACAAGTTGAGTAACAGAGAGGGAGAGAGAGTGGTTGATGAGGAAAGAGACGTTTCCAACAATGTGTAGTCTCATGCAATAGTTTTGTACAACCATATATATAATGTCATATAGATCCATACAATTGTATGAGCAATAACATGAATTTTGTACATGCATATGAATAGGTCGTACAAGCTTATCATGTAGGTCATACATCAATTTTATAGTGTTTTTGGTTTTGTCAGCAGGATATACAAGCATAATTTAGGGTGTTTTTGTTATCCATGCGATGCTTTTTTCTTTGGCAACATGTGGAGGTTTCCTTGTGAGTTTTTCGAAGGAAGTTGATTTGAATGAGAAATTACTTATATATGCATGAAATCAATTCTTATGCTTTTGCTATTTGATTTCTAGCCTGTGTGATTGATGCTATTTTTTGGAATTCAATTTCAACATTAATTAAATTCAACAATCTACTTGTTTGATTGGATTGTAAGGACATTAGTCACCTAGAGCTTAAAATTCTCACACTCCCTATTGATCCAAGTGGATATTGGTGGCCACCCGCCAATTCCACTTGGACCCCCACCATTGTTTCTTTCAGTTTTTTAGTTTCCTTAATTGTAGCACAATTTACTATTTTTAGCAGTTTTTCGGGTCCTGAACTTCCAGAGCCGTTTTGAGGCCCTAAACAACGTTTTTTTTGGGAAAACTGGGAGCAACATGGGTCCATGGACCAATTTTTCTCTTCCCAAAGTTGTATTCCTCGGATAGATCTTTCTAATGAGGTATTGTGCGTATCAAATGGAGATCATATGCCAAAGTTACGACCTCGGGAAGTTGATGTACCAATTTAACCAAAATTGGGCCTATAGTTTGGCGCTTCATCTCCTAGGGTTAGGTTTTTGGATGTTTAGGGTTTTCCATTGTTTCCCAACAATAAATAGGCCTTTCTAGCCTCATTGTAAGATAGTTCAGAGGCATGTAGCCGCCACATCTCTTCTCAGAGATAAGCTACCATCGTCGTAGCTAGTTTATTTCCATTTCTGTTTGTAAGAATATTTCAATATTTTACAGTAATGAAATGAAGTATTATTTCTGTTGCATCTTTGTATGTATGGTTATATCTGTAATTTGTTGTTCTCCTATTTAAATCTGGATCAGTGGTATCAGAGCGGTCTGCTCTTTCTCTGTCTTTCTTAGCATGTCCCCAATGAGGTCAGGATATAAGGAGTTAGGGCTTGAACTGGTTGAACCTTTGCAAGACCAGCCTCGCAAATCCCGATGGCCTCACATGGTGGATGAAAAGAAAGACGAGGGGGCAGGAGATCCTATCAAAATCTTGCTCGAAGAGGCCCTCGAGCGACAAAGGAATGCGATGATGGATAACTTTGCCCAGATCCTTCAGTGGCTAACTAGGGGCGACACATCTACCTCCAGCCGCTACTCTGGAAGCACCACACCCTTTAAGGTACAAGTTAACTTTGACATTCCCATATTTGAGGGTCAGATAGATGCAGATGCCATAGATAAATGGTTAAATTTGCTAGAAGGGTATTTTTCTGTTCATGATTTTCCGGCCTGGGAAAGATTACTTTCGCTCTTCTTAAAGTTGCCCCCCATGTCAAGGATTGGTGGGAAACCTACTCCGAGCAGAAGGATGAAAGTACAACCTCACTGTTTTCAGCCGCATCCACTTGGAATTCATTCTGGGCTGCCATCAAGGAGTAGTACTACCATGTTGGAAGCTATGAGGATCAATACATAAAGTGGACCACGTTGCTGCAGAGAAGGGACCAAGACGTGCCAGAGTTTACCAATATTTTCCATACCCTTCGCACAAAGTTGGATATCAAGGATTCAGAGCAACATTTGGTACTCAAATAACACGACTGCCTACACAGGTACATCTAGGATGATATATAATTCCTGAACATCTCCTCGCTCGGCATGGCATATCGATATGCCATCAGGAACGAGAAAAAATATAAACAGAAGAAGCGACACTTTGGATCTGCAAATCCAAAGTAAGGGAAAGGTTCCCCCAAACCGCAAAACAAAGGACAAAGCCAAGGCGGGGTGGCCCAAGACAACCCACGAAAGATACAAGCAAAGAACAACGTTGCGAAGCTAAAAAAGGTCACGAGAAAGTGGCGTGAGTTCTATAAGGGCTCCACTCGCAACACAAGTGAGTGTCGAGCCAAGCAGTCACTGGTGGTCGAGCTAAAGGTTTCAGAATTAGATGCATGTTCCAACTCTGAGTCAGAACCCGACAAGGGGAATGACAAAGGGAAACAGATTATCAATGCGGAGTCCAACGCCACTGTTGCCACCACGAAGATCCAGAAGGAGGAACCCGAAGATCCAGAGGAGGAGGAATGCCTCTTCCACTCCTAGATGTGGGTAAAGGGCTCCTCGCTACAGTTCATCGTCGATAGTGGGAGCCAAAAGAACCTCACTTCGGTAGAGGTCGTGAAGTGGCTAAGCTTACCGACCACAACACACCCACAACCATACACCATCGGGTGGCTTCACCAAGGATGGGATCTTCGCGTGAGCCAACAATGTCGCCTTCCATACAACATCAAGCCCTTCATGGATGAGGTATTATGTGACGTTGCTCCCCTTGATGTTTGTGATGTATTATTAGGCAAACCATACTTGTGGAAGTGACATGTTGTGTATGAATCAAGGTCCCATGCTGTTATTGTTACTTTGGGAAATAAGTTGTATAGGATACTGGAGGTAGCACAACCTACCGCCATCTCTTTGGTTACTACAAAACAATGCAGTAAGCTCATTTCCAAAACTGGGAACTTTGTTTTCCTAATGATACGCCCTCAAGGAAAGAAGAAGACGGTGGCCACGACCTCCAAACAGAGCCCCTTCACACGACAACTACAAATGGACAAGGTCGTGGAGGAGTATGAGGAAATCTTCACCTCCCCCGCAGGGGTTCCTCTGCATTATCAGGTCAATGACTCCATCGATCTGACCCTAGGTGCACCGCTGCCCAATGGACCAATCTATCGGCGCTCCATTGTGGAGGATGATGAAATCAAGAGGCAGATTCAAGAGCTGCTGCAGAAAGGTCACATCTGTCCGAGTTCATTGCCCTACGGGAGCCCGATAGTGTTGGTACAGAAGAAGGATGGGACTTGGAGACTATGTATTGACTACCGGGCACTGAACAAGATCACTGTCCGTAAGAGGTACCTGATCCCACGGCTTGATAACCTCCTGGACAAATTGAAGGGGAAAAATACTTCAGCAAGATCAATTTGAAGTTAGGATATCACGAGGCACCAATCGAACCCTCCGAGGTGTGGAATACTACCTTCAAAGCCAAGGAGGGCCTTTTCGAATGGTTGGTTATGCATTTCGAGTTGACGAATGCTCCTACAACCTTCATGAGGCTAATGGATGACATCTTGTGGCCATTCACCAACTCATTTGTAGTGGTATACTTGGATGACATCCTGATCTTCAACCAGAGTTGGGAAGAGCACCTCCACCACACCCGATAGGTTCTCCAAACACTGTGACAACACAAGTTATGTGCCAATTTGGAGAAATGCACTTTTGACATGACCCAAGTTCAGCGTCTGGGATACATCATTGATGAATGGGGGGTGCATGTGGATCCATCCAAGATCTAAGTCATCTGGGATTGGCCATCTCCAACCACTCTGACAGAGCTCCACAACTTTCTGGGTCTTGCCAACTTCTACCGCAGGTTCGTGTTGGGATTTTCTCATATCGCTTGGCCCTTGAGTTAAGTTACCAAGGGAGGATCAAAAACAAAATTCTTTTGGTTCGAATCTCAACATAAGGCATTCACAGAGTTGAAACATCACCTCTGCTCGACACCAGTGCTCGCATTACCAAACTTGCAACTACCATTTGAGGTCAAGAAAGATGCCTCTAATTATGCTATTGGGGCAGTCCTTACTCAACACGGGCATCCAATGGCATATTACAGTGAGACACTTTCAGACACAGTCCGGAAGTATCCCACTTATGACAAACAGATGTATTCCATTGTGCAGGCCTGCTGACAATGGAAGCATTACATTTTAGGGAAGGAAACAATCATCCACACAAACCACCGACCCCTGCAGTTCATACAAACCAAATGGAAATTGCAGAATGATCACCATCAGAAGTGGTCCACATACCTGCAATAGTTCCATTTGAATATCAAGTATAAGAAGGGCAACACCAATAATCTTGCAGATTTCCTCAGTCAACCACCGATCATGGTGTTAACCACCGTGCTCAACTCCTATGGGCACGAGACTTTTGATTGGCCACTTCTCTACAAAAGTGACCCATAATTTAGCCACACATACTAGACACTTTTGGAGGGTCAGCATGTTCCATATTTTCACCTCTAGGATGCCCTATTATGCCACCTGGGTCACCTCTGTGTTCCTTCAAGCGAGCATTCCAAGATGATTTTGGAAGCACACTACAATCGGGCTGGTGGGCATTTCGGGGTCAAGAAAATGGTGGCAGTACTGCATAAGTATTTCTATTGGCCAACTCTTTGATAGAATGTTGGTAAGTACACCAGATCATGCATTGCTTGCGTCATTTCCAAACCGACCATCAAGAAGCAAGGCCTTTATACCTCACTGCCTACCTCGTCGACATTGGGAATCCATCTCCATGGATTACATGTCGGACCTTCCTTCTATTAAGCATGGAAATGATTATGTTTTTGTGGTCATCGACAAGTTCTCGAAGATGACCATTATGGCGGCCTGCAAGAAGAATATCACAGCAGAAGCCACTGCTAAACTCTTCTTTGAACGTGTAGGTGTACTTTGGGATCCCACAGTCTATCATCTCAGATTAGGATAGCAGGTTCCTTAGTACATTTTGGTCCATTCTCTAGTTGATGCTCAACACCAAACTCATTAAGTCCACAACCTTCCATCCCTAAACTGATGGCCAGGCAGAGGTTTTCAACATGATGATCGTACACATTCTGCACATGTACAACTCAAAGAATCCACGCACATGGGATGAGAGCCTCCCTTATGTTCAACACAGCTATGACCGGGCTCTCCACAGCTCAATTGGCCACAACCCTTTTCAGGTGGGCTTGGGATTCCAGCCACTATGTCCCATTGATGTGGTCATGTCATTTGTAGCTATCCAGGCAGATTCAGCTCATGTCCAGTCCGAAACAGATAAGGCAAACAACTTCATTGAGCACATCCAACATATTCGCCAGCAGATCCACGACATTATGGAGAAACCAAAAGCCAAGTATAAGCAGTGACATGATCAACATCGGGTGCCACACAAGTTTTAGGTGGGTGACAAAGTCTGGTTGCATTTGCAAAAGGAACGCCTTACTCGAGCCTATCAGAAACTTAGACCACTCTGGTATGGTCCTTACACCATTACCAAGGTTGTGGGAGACAATGCATTTGAGCTTAGCGTTCACCCATTCCTTGGCTTGCACCAAGTGTTCAATGTGGACTGCCTTCGGCCATACTTTCCACCATTACTAGACACATTCGACATTGCAGAACAACTCACACCCACAAAGTTAAATCTAGATTGCATGGAACAAGTTGCAACTGATCAAATCATGGACACACAGATCAAGCACACTCGCCAGCAGAAG